>JSYV01000363.1:0-97930 GCA_000787455.1 Evansstolkia leycettana | reverse complement strand
TTTATGCTCAAAACGGGGTTGCTATCCCAGTTCCAGGTGGTGGATCCAGGGGCAACTGGCACGACCCAAGCAGGGGCAATCGAACACGGGCAAATGGCTTGACCACGGTAGGGGGCGCGACCTAACCATCGAGACATCCAGGCTCGCCAAGATGGACGAACAACGAGATCGGTAACAAGACCATCGATGGGCGATGCAAGGCGGGGGAGAAAGAGGAGGACGAGAGGACGATCAGGGACGGAACGCTCACGATCAGGGGATCTAATGGTGCTAAGATCGATCCAGATCGACGATGCAGAGGGTGAGAGAGGCCAGTCGACGGCGATGGGCGCGGTGCGAGGTGAGGCGAGGCTGGGGATGCAGATTCTTCAATTCTCGCGGAGGGGAGCGATCCCCGCCGCACAATGGCCCGGCAGTGCCGGACTATAGTTATTCCCCTCCGAGCAGTGCTTGGAACAGCCTGCATGGCGGCGTGTATTGTAAAGCTCGCTAGGACAGGTTAATTGAATACTACTACTACTACTACTAAGCAGATATATGGGCAGTGGATCCAGCAAAGTATGGAGCTTGGGCATCAATCATATTAATAAATAGAGCTTTCTCGCAATATATCAATATTTGCATATATAAGCACTTTCTGCAAGCAATATACGCAGTGGATTTGCAGCCACAGGACTAGTGCCTTATAATCTGCAGTGCATATTGGATTCACTTGATATCATCATCAAAAAGATCACACCACCATCATCATCTCATGGCCATGACCTATGGACTGCAAAGACCCCTCATTTAATTACAGAGGTGCAAAAGCAAATGCAGCTCATCAAGAAGCTTATTAATTGTTATTTGCAAAGCCCACCAAATCAAACACTATCTCAGCTCACAAAAGGATTTGAGTTGACAATGCATAAAGTTATCATGCTTGAACAGCAGGTTGAAGAGCTTTATGCAGCAAATCAGCATCAAAAGAGGAAGTGAGAAGCTATACAATCCTATATTGCTACTGGAGGCATTCTAACAGGCGCTCAAGGCCAGCAGCTTGCTCAGGAAGCTGATGAGGTGCAGCAAGAGGAGCCAAGGAAACAAGCACTACCACGATGCAGTAACTGCCATGTGGTTGGTCATATTAGGACTAGATGTCCTAGTAAATAGCATACTATATCATCTTTCTTATATAGCTTCATTAGGTGCTTTTCCATAGTCTTTTTTAATATATTCGCATTTCGGCGTTATAGGTGTAACAGTATTGTGGGATTTTCAGCGCGCCGCTCGGTAGTGGATTACGTAACGTATTATTATTCCCACAACGTCCTCCGTAACTGGGGCTCCATTTTCTTTCATCCGACGTCCCGACGATCCAACCCTGTCCCGAAGGATTGGTCCAGAAACGCATCAACTGGTCGCTGAAGACAGGAAAGCTTTCCTTCTTGTCTTGAGTCTCCGCTTCCACGGTACCTAATGGGATGAATTACTTGACAAGACTTGCCAGGTCGAGAGCTCATCCATCGTGTTCGGGCCATCCCGGAGCGTAAAATTATATCGTGGAAATATTCTCCTGCAGATCTATCTCCGTATCCTCCGGATTATTGGAAAAGATGCTAGACCTAGGACCACAAAGTTGAGTAGTTGGTATAGAAACCCAGAGACAGACAGTCACGACTCACGACTCACACGACTGTCAAACTCTCGTTGTCGATCAGGCACAACAAGCAAGTGGCATTGTTCTTATCGCCGATTCCAGGCTCGGATGGTCCCAAATGAGGCATTGACGAGGCCCAAATTTGCGGACATGCCAATATGGAGATGGAGAATAAAGTTTAAATCAACCGTTGTTATTATTTCCAGGTGTCCACCACGCGACTCAGGATGGGGTTCGAGCACTGTGGATGGCACTTGCGCTGGGCTAGACTTTTAACTACAATATTACCGTACTTTCGAACGCTAATTAGTTACTAGACCTAGGTATTTCACCCTTGGGACAGTGGGAGAAGGAAAAGCGACCTCTGAAAAATTTTGAATAGATATGCCTCCTCTACGTACTATATGTACTTTTGTCCTTGGCTGTTGTTGTCCCAAATGTCCCTCAGAGATTCAGCGAGGTCAAGCCAGGGCTTCTCATTCATCCCTTCGTCTGGATCAAGCTTCCAACGGATGATCGGCTCCATGTGCTCACTTGACGAGAGACATCCTACCAAGGGACTGTCAAGCCTCGAGACCGACGGATGCTGCGGCTCTCTTTCTCCGCTTTTTCATAGGTTACCAACTGACGGAGTGCGGTGTACGATCGATATTAGCCGGTGATCTCTAGACTGGTGAAGAAATTAAAAATCTCAACAAAATCCTGGGCGAGACGCCAGCCCTAAGCAGGCGCACATGGCGCAAACTGAGACCATGCTGCATCTACAGAGTACGTTATGTAGAGTACTTGGCTGATGACCGTTGACAGTTCCGACTCGGAGGGATCACTGGATCAATCTGAAACATACTCCGTATTTAGTTCAGAATTAAGCATAGTTTATGGAGGCCCAAGATGATCGAAGTTCGAACCAGTCCCTACTTTAACAGTGAAGAACCCTACAGAGTAAACCCCAACTCTGTCTCTGTTTACTCTTCTACGTGCCATCACTCCATCTTGCTCAGGGCTAGCATTCCGATGCCGATAGACCGATCTAGCACTCTGCAATCCATATGACTACGTAATCCTGCGGAAGCCACCAACTCGTACTTGGTCTCGTATGCTGTGCGTTGAGAATCTGCACATCCCAAAACGTTGTACAACACATCCTGGACGCCGTACTGTACACCAATAATCTCGTGATGCAGTTGCGCCCTTGCGTCTGCGGGAACTGGAGGAAAAAAGAAAGAAGCATTGTATGCAAGTCGCTGACTCCTGAGTAACCTGCCGCTCTGCCATCTACGGAGTAGGCAGCAGAGTCTCCGCTTCACAGGCAATTACGATTACAGTATGTATGGAGTACCACACTACTCCTCTATCAGAAAATAAATGGGTAGTGTACGGAGTAATCTAAGAAGGTTTTCCTAGCGTCCCCCATCATGGATGTCTTGCCCCAGGTGTACTAGTAGGTACCAGTCCTCGGTACGCTTTACTGTATTGGCAAAATGGTGATGGGCGATGGTGCACGCCTGCACTCGTGGAGTTCATGGACAAACAACCCTGCGCCACCGACCATGAATGATGAATCATGAATCAAATGATACTGTGTGACAATCAAGAAAAAATCAATCAACCAGACAATGAATCGTTGAACGACATCAGACTCCAATCTCCATCTGTAGCTTTGCATGGTTCAAGGCATGATTATCGTTCTTCTGGTAGGAACTGATATGGTTTCCCCTCTCCTCAAGTATGGAGTATATAAATTACATAGGAAGCAGAATTACAAAAAAAATTTATCTCAAGACTGTCTCCTTTTCAGCCGTTTTCCTTTCTGACATCTGGCCCCCTGTATTAGACCATTATTTCTTTTTCCGGCCATGTCTATGGAGTACGAGGAGCTGGAGCCCTGAAGAAGAGAATAAACAGTCCTAATTTCCATCTCCAGTGGGGCCAACACAAAAGGACCACTCGCCATTTGCAAATCTTAAAGCGCAGTAGCCAGGAAAGACAGATGGAGAAATCATCACTCAAGTCCGCCTTTCACCCCCAGACCGACCAAGTTAAGCAACACTTGCAGTTTTGGAACCTTTGTGATACTGCCCACATCCAAAGGGCAGGGACCTGCACCCGACCTGCCTTTAGTACTCGACTACTTTAGTGGCTGGTCTCCATCAGTTCTCCGAACGGTCGATCCCCTTGTCTTCCCTTATTTATGATTATTAGCAAACTACCTAAAGCCAACCCATCGTCCTCCCCTTCATGACGAGTATTTCCCCCCTCCAATTATCACCTACACCTCACCATTTAGGCCTCTTCATTTCTTCTTTTGCCTTCTAGCTCCGTACTGGGGCACTTGTCACCGTCGATCGACTGCTGTCCACTCGTGTGTTGTATCTACCACCCGAGGTAGCTACCTGGACCTCCACATCCTACGCATTCCTAATTCCAAACCCCTCCACGGATGATGCCACGCGCCTGGCCTTCCCTGCAGGCGTTCCCCCAAGCTCTGAGTTGGTTTTTCTAGCTTATGCCGTGGAACCCTGGAACGCGTTGCTCCTTGGATGCTATCAAGCTTATTATTACAACCATGGCTCGCTCATACCATCCCTCCGGAGCCGCCATGACTGGCTATCTACCGGACCCTTCCTTCTTGCACGTCAATAAGCCAGGTCAGCTGTCTGCTATTCCGATGTTCGGTCCGAGTCAATACTCAGAGAGTCTCGCGTTCTGGCACAATTCCCCTGCTCAACCTCCCGGAATGTCAATGCCCGACCAGTCGTATGCCCCGCAAAAGCAGCTGTACTTGCAACCAGCGCCAGATCAGAAGAAGCATAAAAGGACTCGAAGCGGTTGTCTGACATGTCGATCTCGTCGCATCAAGGTAGGATGCTTAGAATCCGTTATGTACGGAGACTCAATGGCTAATCGAGTATCCACTGTCGCTTGGATAGTGTGATGAAACCCGACCCGTCTGTGACAGTAAGTACCCCATGGCGTAGTCATCCGGAAGGAAATCGAAGAATGGAGTCCTGACTAACTGTATCTGCGCAGGATGTAGGAAAGGAAGTCGAGATTGTATCTACCCATCGTTAACATTATCCTCCGCTAAAGCTGGCGCCCGTTCCAAACTCAAGTCTGGGGGTAAGCGTCCGAAGGCTCAGGAAAGCGATTCGTCCGATCATGCCGAACCAGATGAGGTTGGTGGACTCGAAACCATCGTCGACGAGGAGCAAGCGGAGGACGAAGGAAGCATCGAATCAGGGTCGCGACCTTCGCCATCGACTTCCACGAGTAAGCCCAAGCCTCGCTTGCGGAAGATGAAAAGCAGTCACTCGATAGCGAAACGCAGAACAAAGCAACCATCAGAGCCCGCCCGCATGGAGAAGAGCAGTTCGCCCTCGACCGAAGCTTCCTCGCATATTGAATCTTCGAGCGCGGTGTCTGCAAGTACCGCTCATTCCGGGTCGGACACCTTTAATCTTCGTGGTCTCTCTCAGCTCTCCGAAGATTTGCGATTTTATCTCGATTTTCACCGAGATCACTTGAATCATCACCACTTTTTCCAACAGCCGAGCGCCCGCTTCTTGATACATCATTATATGATTGACTTAGCCATGCAATACGAACCTCTTCTCTACGCGGTTGTCGGGTTCGCTGCGTACCATCATTCCTTACAGAACCGGGACGGAAAGCTGTATACATTTCTCAAATACTATAGCAAGGCGTTGACGTTATTACGCAAGTCATTAAGTTCCGGAGAGGCACATACCGAGGCAACGTTAATAACAGTGCTCGTGCTCACAACGTTCGAAGTGAGTTGGTTCCAATTGCCTTTCTCTTCTCGTGTATCGAAGCATTTGCTCAGCGTTCCACCCACTTTTTGTAGGAGTATATCGGCGATTTCGTGAGTTTGGTTGACCACCATCGCGCTGCTTATGCCCTAATGCACGAACTCCTGACACCCGAGTCCACGAATTTAAACGAACTCCATCGCCATATTTTCGTTTGGTACGCACGCTTCGATGTTGTCGCCGGGATATTAGCGGGTAACGAGACGATCCTGGGTCGGGACTGGTATATGGCGAAGGAGGAATATGACGAGGAACAAGCAGCAATGCATCCAGATGACGTCGAGAAACAGCTTACACTCGCCTGCACTCTCATCCGCCGGGTCGGCTTGGATATGGCATCTTTGTTTGCCAAGCTATCTCGCGGCCTAATATCGATGGATGAATTCACCGTTCAAAAGGAGCAACTTTTCCAAACCGTGCAGAGGGTAAAAAGCATCCTGATGAAGTACGATGATTCAGAGTACACTGTTCGATCTTACCCTCACCGGAAGCCGTTGACGGAGGAAGACATCGTGGATCCTTATGTGCCCGGCGGTCTGCATCAGGGGCCTATGTGGGATATCAACTTTGTTTGGATTGATTTGCTTGCCACCACCCTAATGTTCAAGTACCAATCGTCCTTGGCCCTGAAGCAAACGCCGATATCTGAACTTCATAGCCTGGCTTTGGAACTGTGTCGACTGATGGAGACTATTGACCGCTGGCCGACGAAAGATAAGGGTTGTGTCATCGGCTTCAAGAACAGCCTCGGACTCTGTTGTATGTTTCTCCCCAAAGACGACAAGCATATCATGTGGTGCAGAAAGAAGTTGGTTCAATTGGAACAGAATGGGTGAGTTCTTCTGCATTACCCAAAAGGATGGCCACTCCGGCGACTGTGGACTGACAATGAAATTCTCGGAACTATTCTCCGTTGCAGATACATTTATCCTCCCAAGTTTCGAGCAGAACTGGCAGCAGCCTGGGGAATGCCCGAGCTATGTCACTGGTGGCTTCCCAACGACGAAGGTTACCCCGAGATTGTCCGCGAGATCCGCGCTATGACTGAGGAACGAATGACGAATCCACGTGATAATCTCCGCGAAGACGTACGAGATCTGAAGATATTGTTCCCGAAAATGAGTCTTGACGACACGGGCAGTGAGGCGAGTCCAAGCAGCAGCCGCAGCGGCAACCCGTGAAGTTCAGCGAGTCTTTGTGGCCCGAGATTAAGCGACAAATTTTCGAACGAGATAAAATGGAGATCAAAGTCTTGGGTATGGAGGACCAAACATCAGTTCCCACCTGACCCTCCAATCGGCAAAGTTCCACGGGGACAATCAACTGGACCTTCGAGATTACAGACTTCAATGTACGTGAACATAGGATTTGGCTCATTGAATGCTTTCATGTCTTCCAAGTGTGCCATCCAATCAGATGAATGTAATGTTTCATGAGCCTTGCTGCCTTCCAACGCTGTTTGTTTTCTGCATCTCTGACTTAATGATCAGGCTCACTCGAAGCTTCCGAGCTCCATGATCCTGCCATGGAGACTGCCTACCAATATCTTGGCAATGCCTCATGTCCTCATGTCTGATGCTTCAGTGAATGTATAATCTGCACAGCATGCAAATATGAGCTGTGATAATTGGCTTATCTTTTGGATATACCCCCTTTTGACAATGTTTCAGCATATCTCCCCCCACTATCATGGTGATAGAGAAGGGCCAATGAAAGATTGTTTCCATTTTGATATAGAACTACATTCTTGCCACCTCCTACTACAACTCCAGCATCCCTGTTTGCTTTCTGGACTTGGTGGAACGTTCCAGTGACAGTCTTTATTCAATTGGTCAATCTCAAACAGTGACTGGGTGAGTGTCCCTTCTGGTAATGACAGTTCCTCAGTCATCTTAAGCGGCTGCTATTAGGATATATAGGAATATCCCTGTTTGTAGATTGGTTGATATGGAAACCTATTCTCAGAGCAGGCTCTCTCCGGCTATCTCCACAGTGGTCATGGCTGATAGGTTTGAGAACATGCCTGTCTAGGTTGATTGATATGAGTGCTCCACTTCCAGTGAAGACTACTATACTCATTCACTTCGAGTGGCGGTCCCCACTGATGTGTATGAGAGGATGCCTGTCTCTAGGGTGATCAAGGAGCTCACCCATTTCCTATCTCCATGCCCTCCCTCCCTTTGTCTATAAATACCTCTATCACTCATCGATTCACTTGCTTCTCTTCTCCCTTTTCTCCTCACCCTTCTTCTTCCTTTTACCTTTCTCGATCACACTTCTCTACTCTGCTCAGATCGATCGTGTCTTGCTTCCATCGCTCATTTTGAATATCTCACCCACTGTCCCCCAAACTTCTTGTGACTTCTTGTCAAGTTTGATAAGTCACCATGAAGCTTGTTCACTTTCTTCTTTTTCCGTTTGTCACCTTGGTGACTTCTGCTATCCTGCCCCCTGGTATCAATAACAACCCTTCCTTGCTCACTACTGGTTCTGTGGACGCCGCGGATTATAGCAAATGTGGCCAGCTCTGTGTTGCACCCCAGGATTGCAGCGGTTCTTGTTCTCAGTGTATCAATTTGATTTGCAAAGGTAAGCTTCGTCCTTTCTTCCTCTCCTACCAATTCTCGCTCACATAGCTTACTCGACTCATTTGCAGAGCATGCCAAACGTGACCTTGACATCGAGGATCGTAGTCAATGTGGTCAGCTTTGCATCTCACCTCAGGACTGCAGCGGCACTTGCTCCCATTGCTTCCAAGGAATCTGCAGAGGTAAATTGATATCAATCCTCCATCCTGATGACGATCTTCGGTTCAGAGACTTACTTGTCCCCTTCGACAACAGATCATGCCGAACGTGACACCGACCTCGAAACTGCCGATCTAGACGAGCCCGTTACCGATCTGGCCGAACCTTCCTCTGAAGTCACACCTGCTAATATTGCCGCCAAGTTTAGACTCCTCAGCTGTGGCAATCTCTGCACGGACAGTATGCGATGTTCGGGCGCTTGCAAAATCTGCTTTAATGGTCGATGCCGGAGTAAGTGGCCCTCTGTTCACCGAGTGCACATTAGTACCATTGCTTATTAGCTGGAACCCTAGATCGTCCTCTAGATGGCGGTTGCTATACCGATTGTACCTTCTATGGTCGTTGCGCGAGTACCGGGAAATGCAACGCCTGCTACAATGGCAAATGTTTTCGTGAGTGATCTCCCAGCTGAATTGTTTCTGTTCACTGCTTACGGAATTCACATCAGCTCCCTCGATGGTACGGGCGCTGAAGGAGCGCGAAGTGCTCGAACTTCGGCGTATCGAAGCTTCCGTCCCCTCTCCTGTGGATGAGGTCCCTGAAGCGGAGCCCACGTCTGACAACCTCGAGCTAGAGACTTCCGGTCTAGACGAGGATACCACTGGATTGGCCGAATCTTCCTCCGACATTAGCCCTGTTAATACCACTGCCACTAAGACTGAACTCAGTACATGTGGCGGAGCTTGCGTCAGTAGTCAGCAATGTCAGAGCGACTGCAAGATTTGCTTTCTTGAAACATGCGTCTGTAAGTGGCACTCCATGCTGCACCGAAGCAGATCTCATTCATACGGCTGCTAATCAGCTCCACATTTAGATGAAGTCCCGCATTGCTACAGCGATTGTACCTTCTACGGCCGCTGCGCGACTGATAGTCGATGCAACATCTGCCACAAAGGCCAGTGCCATTGTAAGTACAATGCCCTACGTGCTGGAATTTTATGTCCACTGCTGACGGAGTCTCCACCAGCCTCTGATGAGGTACAGGCGTTGAAGGAGCGCGAAGAACTTGAACGTCAGCAGATCGACGCCTCTCCCGTGTCCTCTTCCGTGGATGAGGCCCCCGAAGCCGAGCTAGAGACTCGCAATACCGTCGACGAATCATCCACATCCCTCGACCCTCAACCTGCACAATGTGTCACCATGGGTTGGGCTTGTCTCACCAGTGCCGATTGTTCTAGGCCTTGCAGGTGCATCAACGGCCGCTGCGGGTGTATGTCTATCTATCACTTTTTCCCGTTCTAATTATCTCCTCTCAGTCCACTTGCTAACAAGTGCATCATTAGTCCGCCCAAAGGAAGCTATGGCAGAGAACGACTCCGATGCCGTGCCAGTTGGACGTGGTGACGACGAAGATGTCACTCACGAATAGTCTAGCGCAAGCCCTACAGTTTGAACAATGACTGTTAGGATGAGCATGTTGCTGTTCACCTTTTGGTGGGCCACGCCTTCTATCCCATTGGCGACTAGTGGCTTTTGGAATTCTTTTGATTCTCTTATAGAGACACGAGAAGCGCTTTTAGCTGATAGCTCAATTAAATTTGATTTCTGATCATCAGTCAATCTCCCTCTGTAGAATCCGTACTCTTCAGAAGTTTTAGGGAAATTCGTGAAAATGTTCCTGCCTTCTAAATTGATGTTAGATGGTACGTGATCGCAGCTCGAGCTTTCAGGGTCATAAGCTTCCTACTCAAGAGAGTTCAGCAATGCCCTCCCCTCATGGTTCTCAGTACCTCTTTGTAGCCATCTCATCAATACAAGCGCAGGAATGATGAAAGGAACATCATCCCCAAACAACCACACAGGCAGAGATGCCGACGACGTCGACGATCAAGACACAACCTTCCAAGCTGAATACTACTGGAGTATGGCACCCTAATGGACCCAGCAACCTCTTGCCCGCGTTCTACAGCACCCAGACCGCCGGCCTGAACTTCGTCCCGCCAAGACAAGATCAGGGGATACGCTTGTGTGCTCTGGGGTCGAGTATCCTGCTCTTCCTTTCCCGATCGGTCTGGAGACCATACCAATACCAATACTAATTCCGATCAAGTCAATCACCTTGAGAAAAGCAACGATTGATCGCCTACGAGACGGACATGTATGGGCTGGAAGCTTGTGAGATCGAATTCGAGGACGGGTCAATGGTACTTGGTCGTACATTTGACTGGGATGCTGATAGGACACTTTTAAGAAAGGGAAGGGTTGAGTTGAAAGATTGGCAGATGAAGAGATTGGAAACAATTCAGCGAGTGAGTACTTTCTCATCGACCACGTCTTTCTTTAAGTGATTCCAGAATTTAGCTACGGCGATGCAGAAGTCGTTGAGAAGCGCTGTCTCGAGCGGCCGTCATGAGAGCCTGCGAAGGGATTATTCATATACAAGGTTTCTGGCCGACGCAAAGACATCTATCTACAGTCATGAATGGCGGCCATCATGAGGCGTACAGCCACTCCTCCATGGGACTTCAGTAGCTTGGACGACCGTTTCCAGGCCACCCGCTAATTCACCAAGTCCTCCTTCGCCTTCGAAATCTTCCCCCCACGGCAAGGAATCAATGTCTACCTCCATACCGAGCAAACACTTCAGAATGACGCCAGCGCCCGTCTTACTCATGACCACGTTCATCTCTTTGCAACGTTCGTCACAGACACACTCGAGGCAACCTTGTGGCGTGATACAACCGCAAGCCTCGATACGGGAGATTGCTCGGCGAAGAAGAACATCAATGAACTCAAATGCCTTGCTCGCTATGCCTGAGCCACACGAACCACCCTTGGCGTCATAAAATGTCAGGCGAGCTGGTCGCTGCCGGGCTGGTGGTTGAAGCCTGGGTATAGATTCTGATGATTTCTGAGTCCGCGACTCGTTTGCGCGCTTGAGGGGATTCCCCAACTCCTTCTTTGCTACTTTACACTCTGTCCGAACGTCACCAGGGGTAGATATGACAAAAGTAGGCAACAGCGAGAGCACTGCATGCTCTGCTGCGTGAATAGCAGCAGCAACGTTCAGGCGTCTCGATTCGAGTATCTCGATCGCGCGCTTAGGCACGTCGAGCCACATGCCTTTAGTGAAAATGTCGATTGGAGGGTTGTCTACTGCCACAGCATCTAGCACGCGTCCTCGCTTGTCAATCTTGAAATAGCCATAAACAACCGCGTGAATTTGAATTGAGCCAAAGAAAGCGCGCGCGGCTGACGTTTCACTGATGATGCGCATGGCTTCCGTCTCGATTGGATCAATATCAGTGTAATCGCGTTGCATTGTACTCCAGTCAACGTGAACACGAACAACCCGAGCAAAGTATTGATCTGTGTTTAGCTCCTTGACGAGGTATGTTTGACCTTGATGCAAGAAGATGCCACCTTCGTATATCGAGAAGAAAGCACGAGAGGCCTCAACTTCTTCCAAAACAACGTTCCGGTCATTCGTCGTGTCAATGACAGCAAAGTGCTGATCTTCAGTGTCACGGATGGAGACGCATCTGGACGGATGAGGTCGAAATCTTTCATGACAATGATAAAACCCAAGAGCGTCTTTCACTAGTCTCTTTGCCGCGAATTCAGGGAGGTGCTCCCCAAAGTATGCACTATCTTCGTCTGGTCGAATCGGCATTTCAAATGCCGCACATTGGACATGTCCTTCCAGAATCAGCTCGTTGGAAAGGTCTATTTGCAGCTCACAATTCGGCCTTGTGAATATTTCATCTGGATTTTGCATGTAGTACTGATCTGTGGGATACCTGTCGCCGACGAGGACAGAAAGAGAATCTTTATTTCTGCGTCCCGCTCGGCCACTCTGCTGTCGCAGGTTGGAAATTGAGTACGGGAAGCCCAGTGTAACCACGGCGTCCAGAGAGCCGATATCAACTCCCAACTCCAGAGCGTTTGTCGCGACAATTCCCATCAACTTTCCCTCGAACATCTCTTTCTCAATCTTTCGCCGGTCTTGCGGGCTGTATCCACCTCGATATCCCATGACGAGTTTGGCGACTTCAGGCCGTTCCAGACTTTGAAATTCGTTCCGCACAGCTTGTAGGAGAATCTCGCACATCTTCCTAATTCTGCAAAAGGCAATGACCCGCACGCCTCTAAGTATCAACTGACAGACCAGCCGTGCTGTCTCCGCAACGCTGTCTCCGCGGCCCGATGTGGGATCCCCAGGATCCTTGAACGGGGTATTCCAGCAAATGAATTCCTTCCGGCCAGAAGGCGATCCATCAAAATCGATCAGTTTCACGTCGTCAACGCCAAAGATGGCTTTCATGTGCTCTTCCGGGTTCGCAACGGTAGCAGAGCAAGATATGAACTTGACATGGCGGTTCCCTACTGCAGCACATATTCTGCGCAGTCGCCTCATGATGTATGCGACATGAGATCCAAATAAGCCGTTGTAAACGTGGAGCTCGTCGACCACGACGAACTTCAAGTTCTTCAGGAATGTCCGCCACGAGCTTTCCTGCGGCAGTATCGTGATGTGCAACATGTCTGGATTAGTAAAGATGATTCGCGCCTCATCACGGATAGCGTTTCGACTACCCATGGGCGTGTCCCCATCGATGGTTTCGACCAAGACGTCCTCCAGTCCACTCATGTATTGCAGTAGGTCTTGCATACTGCGTCTCTGATCTTGTGCCAATGCCTTTGTGGGAAAGATATACATTCCTCTGCTGTCATGATCTCTTTCAAGTTCATGCAGCATTGGAATCTGATAAATGAGCGACTTGCCGGAGCTTGTTGAGGTGGAGACAATGACATTGTGTCCCTCATAGAGGTAATTCATCGCCTCCGCCTGGTGCGAGTAGAGCTGTGTAATACCACGGGTATTGTACAGAGCATTGACAAGATTTTGCGAGAGCTGGAAAGTCAATTCACCATAAACAGGAGGCTGAGCATCAAATACTCTATGACCATCCGGCACAATCTGCGCGTGGTACCAATCCATCTCCCGAATCTCAGCAATGATCTCCGCGATGGTCTTGCGTTCTTTCGGAATGGTAGGCGGCGGCTTCACGTTAGCAGGAGTATTACGTCCACTCTGAGAAGGCGTAGGCACGAATAACTCTTTCTGCTGTTCCAAAGACTCTACAGGATCCGTAGCTTCATCTTCGCACTTGACAATGAACGCATCTATAGCATCAGAAAACTTCTTGTTACGCTTCTCAATGAGCGCCAACATTTGCTTCTGACTGAAGACGGGCATTTTCAGATCCTGGTCTTTCATCCTGCGCGTAGGCTTGGTAGGTTCTCCCGTTTTCGGATGCTGCACTTGCCGTTTCAAATCTCCGTCAATGAACTCAAATAACAGCGCTTCTTTCTTTTGTCTATCCGCTGCAGTCGTTGCGTCGTCCGCATCGTCAACAATAGCGGTCTCGTTATCCGTAGGACTCCAAATGTGGCTCTTCTTCTGCAAGCCATAGTCCCGGGTTTCTTTCTCTCCAGCAATCATAACCTCAAGACCAGCTTCATCCACATATTCGAATCGTATTGCGTGAGGAACGAGAACCTTTACCCGCGCGATATCCTCCACGGTGAGTTCAGTGCCTCCTAGCTGCGCTTGCACCGCGGCCTTTATGTTGTCGAACGTCGTCGCGAAATGCTTCCGCGTACAGCAAAACGTGTATACAAGATTCAAAGCCCTGTGCGTTAGTGAAAGACGCTTGAATACCTCTGGCCACGGAGCGGAGGGCGTTCTCTTGGGCGTCGCGGACCGGGACGTGTGGCCTGGCTTGCCATTGTTATTGTCATTGCCAACAGCAGCCGATTTCTTCCCCTGATCACGCTTTCCTTTACTTGTCGGGTTTCGGGCCGTTCCTTCATGATGCGTCTTCGTAAGAATTTTGGTGGTCGTCGTGATTGTGGGGACTTCAAATGAAGCTGAGGAGTCTCGTAGCGGAACCGACGCGCTGCTCGGATCAGTATGGTTGAGTCTCGACTCTTTTTCCTCCTCGATATCACCTTCAGAGACCCGTTTTCTTTTAAGCCCAGCTGGTCTCGTGGCTGCATTTGACATTGGGCCAGCCATGTCGATGCTCCATCGTGATGCGAACTTGAACATCAAACGTGAAGCGACAGAAGACGCCAAGGGAGGCTCTGGACGCGTTGAGGTGACGAAGTCACGTGCCTAATCTTACCTTTTACGGCATAGCTGGCTTGTGACTCGTGCATATATGAGAATATATACTATAATTATCATCGAGTATATTCAAAGGTAAAATGGGCCCTAAGATTTTTGTACATTATCGTCTCCTTCAGTGCTCTATTGAAGTTCATTGTTCATCATTTCAAGAAGATAATGTTAGTCATGGTATATTGATAAGTTAAGTCCACAAGAAAGGAGAATGTGGAAGATCAACGCATGTATCGGAAAAGCTTTCTTTACATTCTAGACCCCAGGGCGAGCAGCATCAACATGATCGAGGTCGAGTCAATGCTCGATCTGCGCTTAGCTCTCAAAGGAGATCGGCCACCAAAGCGACCGAGGTGTTCGTTCCGAGCACAATGGCAGGCAGGCCCTGTGAAGTCCCCAAGTCCAACTAGTCCTGTCTGTCTAGCCTTCTAACGTGAACACTCAGTTCCAAGACTAGCACTCAAAAAGGATGCGGGAAGTCAAGATTCGCATATGGTAGTAGTCAAAGAGCGGATTTCCATGGGTGAAAGGCCCTGGATATCATGCTTATGCTCAGAGCCGTGCTTGTAGATCACGAATTGTATGGTAGAGCTGCTTCGCTAGCTCTTCGCTTCCAGTCTATTGATCGATTAGTACTGCTGGATTGCGGAAAGAAAGGGTAGAGATGACGTACTCGCAGCAATAGCGGCACAGGGCGGCCATCTTCCACACTTTGCAGATTGAGCTGTTTCGATTTCGGTTCATTGCCCTTAGCATCTCCAACGGTCATCTCCTTGAAGATAGCGGTGTTAAGCATAAGTCGCAGGACACCATCAGCTCTCATGATCATGCGAGCTGATATCTTGCCTTCTTGACCCTCTTCTGGTTCCTTTACATTGACCTTGAAAGTGCCAATTCCGCGCTCCTTCCATTCCTTGCCCGAAAAAGAGAAAAGCTTTGCCTTGCATGAGAAATATGTCTTCTCGTCTTCTTCTCCGGTTTGGACTGTTTGGGGGGAAATAAGGGTCAGCGCAACCCAATAGAGAACATGCAGGCAATTCTGAAAATACATACTCTTTTGTTGCTGCATAAATCTCTCGTCAGGCTTCTCTCTCTCAAAGCCTTGAGCCACATGTTCACCTTCATCTTCCTCGTTCTCGTTCTCGCTCTCGTCATCTTCGGCCGCGCCGAACGGCTTTGCCTTGGAGGTGCTGCCAAGGAGGCCAGGACCACTAGGAGAAGCAAAGCTGATGAGTCCGCCGGTTTGACCAGCTGACCCAAAACCACCGCCAAACCCTGAAAATCCGGACCCAAGTGATGCAAACCCGGAAGCGCCTGTCGATGCGAACGGAGAGGCACTACTTGCCGCTGCGAATCCAGTGGTCGCTGATTTCTCGGTCTCTGTGCTGGATGCTGCTTTGAAAACGGATGTTGTAGAGCTTCCAATGGAGCCAAAAGGGGACTGTTCAGAGCTCGCGAAGGCGGCCAGACTAGATGCGGCAAATGCAGAAGAGGAGGTCACCCGATTCGTCTCAGAAGATTTCTCGTCCTTAGACGACTCCGATTTGGAGGATCCGAGGGAACCGAATGGCGAAACAGCCGACGTGTTGGAGAATGCGTTGCTCATTGAGGCCTGACAATTCAAAGTTAGCAAAGACTACTGAAGTTTCCTTGCGTTTTATGACACACAGTGAACGAACCTTAGGAGGATTTACCTGGTCTCTCTCCTGAGAGTTGTCGCGGTGCCGTTTCTTCTCCGGTTCTCCTTTCACTCGAGCCTTTTCAGCAGCCAGTCCATTTTCGGAGACATTCTTCGACTCTGCTTCTACATTTTGCGGCTTGGAATCCTCCTTGTCGAGCTGATCCCTGCTTCGTTTCTTCTTAGGACTCAGTATATTGCTCGGGATTTCATCGACATTTGGTGGCGTGCTGCGGCCTACATTCATGTCCACTTCCGCAGTATCGTCTTCATTTTTGGAGTCGCGCGACCGTTTTCTCCTATGGCCGGAGCCGTCTTTCATTTCTGAATTATCGTCCATTCGTTCCGACTGGGAGTCGTCCAAGGATCGCTTTCGGCCTCTGCTTCTAGCTCTGGCGCTATCACATTTCCGGCTTTCTTCGGCGGAGATGTCCCCAGTAGAAGGTTCCGGCGCGGGAGCAGAGGTGATTGAGGTCTCTTTCAGCTTCTGTCGGACAGGCCGCTCTCCACCGTCATTATCTGATGTGCTTGTATCTTCGGTTGCGACTGCTATAGAACAAGATTGGTTAGTCATTGAAACGCAAAGCCGGTGATAACAACGCAATCTCGCTGAATCTCTCGAAAAAACATTGCGAAACATCAATAAACTTGAGACGATCGACGATCGACGTCATTCCGCATTGATCGGTCTTGCAAAAGAACATCATGCCAAACTCCCATGGATTGATGCAAGGAGAAACCAAGAGCCACATGTGCAGGTATGCGTGATCCGTACCTGTATGATCCATAGCTTCGTTGCGTTCGGTATCTGATGTTCAAACCGCAGTGTAAGTCCTCGCACACTGAAGCTAGCGTCCAATATCAAATCCCACAAGCTGATGTCTTACCCTTTACCTCGCTTCTCTGCCGCGTATCCGAGGCCATATTGTAGAGATCCTCGGGGACCAGTGAACCACGATGTTCCTAGTTCTGAAGGCTGCTGTAGAAGCCTGACGAGGTCGGGGGGAAACTGACAACGAAGAATTAGCATACGGCGCACAGAATAATAGTCCCTGGAAGTGATGATGGTGTTTTAGGCGTCTTGAAGATATCGTGGTATAGTGCGAGTCTAACGCAATGCACACGATCTCTCAAGGCCTGGACGTGCCTGATCCCACGTGCTCTAGAGACGAGACAGCACCGAGCGATGAAGAGCATAGGCTAGACTAACCCGAGTATTTCCTATTCCAACTCGTTCTCGAGGCTGAGCCGGTCGAGGATCGTAAGAGTCGACGCTTGTCGAGTTTCGGGTTGTTTGGGCAGATACGTCAGTTCAGGGAGGTCAACGGAGCTGAATATCAACGGGAGGCGGAACCCGGCAAAGGAAGGTGAATACGTCAATGAGCAAATAACAGAAGACGCAAATGTAGGAAGTAAAACAGATAAGGTTGGCAATCCACACACGCTTGCGTTCCGATGAGAAGCGCAGGGATGGAGATAGTGAGGATGTGGTGAACTGCATTTGTTTGACTTGACTGTCTGTCGCCGGGTCACTGCTTGCTCCACCCCGCAGTGGCCAGTTCGAGCCGCATTCTCTTCTTACAAGAACAATGTTGCGCGTCCACGAATTAGAAGAAAAACATCTCTCATGGATATCTTGTCACTGCTATACTAGAACAAATATGAATCTGAAGCGTGCCATCCTTGTCGTCTTTTGGTTTGTAGCAGCAGACACGATTGAATCGGCGATTGAGAAAACAGCCCTTCCCCTCGCTGTCCCTAACTAATGAAGCAAAGACACCCAATTCCAACGTAAAAGACAAACAAGGGATATACAGCAATACCGACCCGATTCCTTACGACACCTGAGCCGCCAAGGATACTTACTCCCGCTGCCAGAGACCAAGCAACGAGCACTATATACACCGGTATGCGCGCAATAGTCGGAAGGCCCAATGCGCTGAGAAGCGCAGCAATGACCAGTGGGAAGAGCGTGTAACCGATAATGCAGACGGATTGGAAGAAGGAACTTGCAGTCATGCAACGTTAGCAAAGCGACAATCTCTCACATGAACATGGAGAGTCCTGAAGACGTACATATTGCCACCCAGCAACTTTATCTGTAGCGTGACGACTGCTTCTCCGATCCACACGATGGAAAACACTCCAGAGAAGACCAGCGACGATTGATCCCCCTTCGCGCGCATTGAGAGGAACATACTCAGCAGCAAGCAGAATATAAGCGGACCCCTTCACGACCACGATCAACACATTTTTCAGAACCTTTGAAGCGCGTAGACAAATGCATATAGACAGGGGGAAAAGGCGTACCATAAATCCCAATCACGCAAACCCTCGCTCATCCCACCTTGCAAGACAACGTCAGCGTCCGGCCAGCGTCCGATGAGCCCGCGAAGCCCACGGCCAAACCCAGTCGCGGTAGTATTAGCCTCTCCTCGCTCAGCGGCACCCCCGATGCCACCT
Source organism: Evansstolkia leycettana (assembly GCA_000787455.1). NCBI lineage: Eukaryota > Fungi > Ascomycota > Eurotiomycetes > Eurotiales > Aspergillaceae > Evansstolkia > Evansstolkia leycettana. Next base: position 79,386 of record JSYV01000363.1, on the reverse strand, counting down.
CCGCCGCGCTGTAACATCCCTCCGAGCAAATACTTAGGCCAGAGAACCTGTCGCATCTTCTCCCATACGGCCAGCAGATCGCGCGAGAGCGTCTCCCAGACAGTTTCGTCGATAGTGTTTTGCGGCGCTCGGCGATCTTCGCCGGGGATGGAAGAGGTCAGATAGTTCGCAGAGAAATTGCCGCTCCGAGACGAGGAATCAGGTTGGATGTTGCCTGTCAATGGCGCTCGGTCGGATGTATCGTTCAATGGGTCATCGGCTTCAATAGCTATGGGGGTTGTTTCGAAAATGCCTTAGTATACATATACACGTACGAAAGGAATGAAAGGAAAGGGAGGTTGCAGGACGGAACATACCATCATCAGCTTCAATCAAATCATCCTCAAGGATTGATCCATCATCTCGCAGGTCGTGGTGGGCAGAGCCCGACGTTCCACTGGCCATCATAGCCATTGTTGATCCGGAGTGCTGTACTTCAGGACGCGGAGTGGTCTATTCCCGCATGCGCAATGCCAGGTTCTCTGCTGAAAACACAAAGGGAAACGTAAACTGCAGTTGAATCAATTAACGCTCAAGGCTAAGGTAAGCAATAGAGGAATAGGACAATAATAGCCGGCGTGTTGATTTGGAATTGAATGATGATTGTCAGTGGAGGACTAAACACTGCTGACTGCCATACGAGCTATCTCGAGAGAGGCTAGAGTGGCATTACGTACTCGCTTCCGCGCGGCTCAGCCGTGGCATTTGAAACTATTGGAGATATCATCGCTCGTGCTTTGAACAACATGTAGCAGAGTTTTTCTATGCATTTCATCCAGATGCCCTTCAAAGTCTAGGCCGAAGAACGTATGATTATTATACTGAATATCATTGACCTTCAACCCATCTCAAGCGCAAGACCACAAAATGCCAACGCCATCGTGTCTATTGATACATGCATGTACAGAATTGTATGCAGGAAGATACACCAAACGCCCGTAGATGCTTGTAACTTGGGTCCAAAATGCAATGCCATATAAACCGTGAGAGGAGTGGCAAACTGTTCGGTTTTCGCAAGACGCATTGTCATATCTCTGACGCCAGCTCTTGGAATGGAAGTAACGATGGATGAAAGAACAGCTCATGAAGTGAGAATACCCGTATATGAATACATACTGGGAGACCAGAGCCCTCAGGCTTCTTCTTGCGTCTTTTGCGTCTCTGCGGACTTGATCCCAACCTCCTATTGAGACTCCTTCTCTTCAAGTTCTGCCTCTCGCTTTTCGATGAACGCCGTAATTTGCTCTTCAGTAGGGTACACTAAGGCGACTTTGTACTTAAACTGGAATTTCTCAGCCATCTCCGGCGCAGAGTATCTCCTTAACTGCATCGATTCTCGTGTAAGAAGTTGGCGGTCGGTCTTAGAGAGCGAAGCCTTGTTCTCGGGTTTCAAAATCGCGTCCAATAGCGCTCTCGTCCTAACCAACACCTTCAAGGCCAGATGACCGGGAATACCTTCAAAGTTCTTCAACCAGCGGCTCTTCATCGGGCTCTTCGATTGACCATGCTCCATGGCCGCATTGAGCTTCGCAATATGAGGTCGCAAATGGGCCACAACGACCATTCGTAGATCCTGCTGCAACTTCAAACCTGCAGCGCTGAGGTTGCTAGACAGACGCTTGTTCGAGTCGCCGAGACCGTTCAACGACACGAGGTGCTGGGGATTGGCCAGCAAGATGTCGACCAAGTCCAAATAGCCGAGTAGCGCTCGAGGATCCGGAAGAACGAGACACGAGTCCATCAGTGCAAGAAGCTCATTGGCATGCTTGAAAACGTTTATGTTTCTGCGATCACGACGGCAGCAACTGAAGGCAATGTGGAATGTTTTGCCTTCCGCTGCGTTGGCTGGGACCATCTGATCTCGCACAACTTCAACAGTGGTGCGGGACGAACGACCAACTCGCAGGAGACGCAGGTATTGATGGAACGTATGGGAGTCCGGTTCGATTCTAAAGCGGTTGTCCTCTTGAGTGAAAAGACGCCAGTAACCCTTGCCAGCCGCGAGAGCCTGGCTCATGATCCGACAAGCTTCCAAAATCAGTGTGACTTCTCTATTTCCCAGAGTAATGTACGAAGGAGTCGATGCTGCATTGCCGTCACTCTTCTTCGACGCTGTACTATTAGGAATCGAGATGACTGGGTCGAAGAGTCCATCGAAGTTTTCTTCTTCCTCCTCTTCCATGATCGTCTCAGCTTTATCCTCCGGCTTCTCAAGGAGTTTGGCGGCCTCATTCACAAAGGGGACAGGATCCAACGGCTCTTCTTCGCCTTGGGATGTGCTCAACTCATTCCTCGAGCGGCCGTCACGACGATGTGTCTCTGCTGGCGGTTTGTTCGCGAGAATAGGAACGCCTGCGGTCTGATTGAACAGGGCCAAAACATCGTAGCAATCACGCTCACTAGAGCCTTCAACAAGCAGGCTGGCCATTGCATTGACAAGGTGATTGTCGAGTGTCAACTGGCCTTTCTTCCACCGAAGAACAACATCGGTCCAGACTCTTTTGCCCTCAGTCACTGCCTGGGCCTTCTTCATAAGAATCTTATCGACTTCAGTCGGGCTCATCCGCATAATCTCCTTCTGTACGGAGTCTTTTATAGCGTTTAAGATGATAGTGTAAGTAAACTGATCGGGCGCGCCGGGCCCTTCCTCGGGGAGCTCTCCTGCAATCTGCCATAGCTTGTCCATGTTCCCCTGACGATGACAGACATTGAGCATCGCGTTGCCGTGGATAATATTAGGCGTGACAGCAGAATTGGGCGCGAATATAGACCGATAGATAGAGTATGCAGTTTTCACAGGGTGAAGCCCGGAGTCCTTTCCTGCTTTACTCAAGCCGTCCAGCATGATCGTGTATGTCCTCGAATTCGGTTTTCTCCCTCTTTTCTTCATCTGCAACACATATCCATTAGCTATGGTCCCTTGGAATCAATCTAGTATCCGTTGCGGAGACAGAAATTGGGGAGCGGATAAAAGACACCAACTCACATCATTATAGAATTTGAATGCAGCCAGCGGCCGCCTCTTATTCATACAATGCTCAAGAATATGATTCCATGCGACCCCGCACTCCATGTGCTCCTTCTGCGCCCTGCGGACCAATTCTGCAGCCAGAGGAACAAACCCGCCTTTCAACAACCTCGCAACCCGGTCTGCGAGTGCGCGAGGATCCTTGAGCCACTTCAATTCCATCTCGACGACCTTTTTAGAGACTTTGCCGGGACCGCTGTCGGCTGCTTCCTCTCTGACCTTCGGAGACGTCCCTGCCATCGCCACCACAAGCAACGGATCGCGCTTTTCCTTGACAGTGTGAACCTCGGAGGTCGTCTTGGCCGCGTCGTCTCCTTGAGTGAGCGAGGGATCAGGAGTTAGATCATCCTCGACGGTATTGACTCCGATGTTGTCCGTCGCATAATTCCTAGAGCCCAATGTAGCCCTCCATGCCTCGGGATGTCGAACCGTGACGGGAGCGGGACGGGCACCAGCGAGTCTCCCCCGAATAGATCTGGCCCACATCTCGCGGAGGGAAGTATCACCAAGCTTATCTTTCTCTCAAACACAAGCTTCTTCAAGACGCAAACATTGCTGGGGCGAAGCGAAGCGTGCAGTGAGCAAAACCGGTCGTTCGAGGGCTCGAGCCGAATCGCACTCGGAACTCTTCAACGGCAACGACGTATCGAGGGTATTTTCAAGTCTCGAGTTTCGATTCCAGTTGATGACGCTGTACGATATGGCGAGCGATTTCGAAAATGATAGTATGATCGGTCGATAGCACCGAGGATCAAAAGAAAAAGAAACGAAACGGATTTGCTCTTTAGAAATGAGATTCTAACCGCGCTGTCCGTGAGCCAAAAAACTTTTTCAAGATGCAAGAGTAATGCGCGGTAAGAAAATATGCAAATGCCTCTGCGCGAAACATCAAGCCGAAAAGAAAAAAGAAGATATCAAAGCTAGAATCGAAGGAAGTCGAGCGTGTCCCTGGAAGCCGAAGAGCATCAACGAAAATCTGAAATTCTTAGCTTTCCGCCTTGAGTATCCACAGTCTCCACTGCCTGTGGTGGTGGTGAATTTCCCATCAAGGCATAGCGTCGCGTTTAGTAATAGTCTACTACTATTGACTATTACTACGGAGTACTCCGTACAGTACAGAGTATCTCAGTCAGCTATTTAACTTCTATATGTGATAGACCCCGATTATTGTATAGACTGCTCATCCTGCTGGTGATATCCTTACTAAAACTGCATTGATGATGTTCCTACAGACTCTTAATGGCTTACTCTTCGTCTCAGTGGGACAGAAGGTCTTCCAGAGCCTGCTGATCTTGGATCTATATGTTTATGATGCCAAAGTCAACCCAGCTAAAGTACTACAGGTTGGTGTGATGGTGCTGCAAGCTGATGATAATGCCATTACTGAGGCCTTCTATGCTGCGGTTGCCATGAGTGCACTTTCTACCTAGGTATCATTGGCCTCATCCTCATTGAGTGGCATACAAGACAACTCTGCGATGATATTATTTCGTATGAACCTCATTGCGTACATCCTATTTAAGAAGACATGCATAGACTAGTCAGCAGGCTTAGGGACAGATCGTGCTCTTCTGCAGGTGCTAAATACAACTAGTTAGATGATACCATCCCAAGTTCATCTGCATCTCCACACACTAAGAAACATGCCGCACTCTGTGATCTGCGGGGAAAGTTATAATGTAATTCCGTTTCTGAAATACTTTGAAACGCTTCAAGGCAACCGAGAGCTATGGAGCTACGGCACTTGGAAAACCCTGCAAAGAGACTAATGTAGGGTACGTGCCACTCCTAATCAGCGTTGAGGTCGACTACTCTCAATAATCATCATAAACCGGTGAGAAGCAAATTATTTATCAGATCCAGAAATTGTCATGACTCGTAGTCCGATCTCAACATCAGCAATTTGTATATAGTTACAGTGAAAGCAAGAAGCCATGTCAAGGCACAAACACAGCCTGCAACATTTCTTGCTTTTCCACCAAACAACTTTGACAGTTTAGACATGTTGCCCTTCTCGACATTCACATGTGGTGTGCAATACCAACAGCTGCGTACATTGTACAGTCCTCGTGGTAAATGACACCTTTCCACTATCGAGTGGCACCCACCAAGACAGTGCAACCGTCCTGTCATCGTAATGCCGCTTTACCAACATTGCCCAGCACGTAAGTAAAGGATCAATGAAGAATTGAAATGGAAGAATTGTAGAGCAGAAAGATTGAGCCACCAGGTCGCTAGGGTCAAATTGAAGAATAAGAGAAGATATAGGAGAATGGCGTGAAGTACTTTCAATGATAGCCCCAGGGAAACAAGAGTTTTGATCGAAGTGAACCAACGAGAACCACAAATAAGACACGATACAATCAACATAATATGGGGCGAAGGGAAAAAGGAGCAAAGAAGAACACACCTGAACAGGTCACAACGGGTTCAGCTGATGCACGAGTCCCCATGAACAGCCCAAATCACGATACAGAAAGCCATCGACCATACAGGAACAAAACTCTCCCTTTCGGACCTTCTCCCCATGCAATCTAAATCAAGAAAAAGACATAACAGGCTTTGTACGAGAGGAAGAAAGTCGTGAAGCCACTCTTTGACTGGGGTAACAAATGCCAGGAGATGGTATCATTGTCGAGATTCGAGATCAGTCCGAAAGGACGATATGGGATTAAGAGATGAGTGAAATTAGATAGCGCAAGCTGAGATAACGGAAGGATGATGAACATCTATTGAGCATAACTGCTCGATTGGTTCTCTGCAAATGCGATCAATCAGCCCTGATGCTCGCAACCATATATCCCTAAGTGCCATTCGGAAGCAGCAATAACTTTCGCAATCCACCTAACATAGAAAGGCAAAGATATCAAGACTTTGTCACTACTTACGTTGCTGATACACCTGACCGCTCTGTCCGTATGGAGAATGGGGATAGTTCGGAGGGTAGGCCATCTGCCCGTTGCTCTGATAAACCATGCCACCAGCACCGGGAGCGCCGTACTGACCCGGGACCTGGCCGTCAGCAGGCTGGTATCCGAGGGGAGGCAATTGAGGACCTCGAACACCACCGCCATAAGATGGAGGTTGAGCAGCCTGCGAGGGATCGGTAGGACCTCCGGCTTCAACTGGGTTAGCCTGAGCGGCCTGAGCGGCAGCAGCACGCTCACGCTCCTCGGCAGCCTTGCGTTGAGCTTCCTCCTCCTTCTTACGAGCCTTCCATTCCTTGCGAATTTCTTTGAATTCTGCAGAGAAAAAGAAAAACGGGTTAGTCAGCGAGAACCCAGACAATGAACGACAGGGATGGTGGACGGCGACACTGCAAGGGGCGGGCTGGCGGTGACGACGTCACAAGGCCATGTGCGCGAGACAGTTTTAGCCTCCGCGCCAGCTTCGCACGCTACTGCGGTCCCGCAACGCCAAAGCAGTGTAACTCGGACTAGCGTGGCCTGGGACGCAAACGGCGCTAGCCAAATTGGGACATTTGCGACAAGATCACAAAACCTCGACAACTGGGGTAACCGAGACCACATACCTTCGGGAGTACGCTTAGCACCGTGGGACTGCATTGTGACGTGCGCATTCAGATGGTTCAAGGTGCCATAAGCCTTTTCGCAGCCATTCCATCCGCACTTGTACATGCGCTCGATCTCCTCGTAACGGCGTCGGGGGCGCTTGTGCTGCTGCGCGCCAGGAATTGGGACAAAGGAATAGACCTAGAAGAACATCAATGAGTACCTGGACGTTTGCCATAGATGAAGAATGCGACTGCTTTTGCTTTTTACGTTCCGGAGACCGGCCGGGTGAGCCCCCCAAGCTTCGGAACGCCAAAGACAACAATAACGATGTTACGTAGCCTTCGGAGAAACAGACGCCAGAAGTATCATATAAACATACCTGGCCAGGGCGCGGCCCTGCGGTCGCGGCAGGGGAGGCGGAACCAACCGTTGTGGCAGGAGAGCCATACGGCCCAGGCAAGCCGTGTTGATGTTGGCCGTACCCATGTGACCAGTCTGGACGACCATACATCTGCGGAGGAGGTGGAGGGGGGTGTCCCTGATATTGAGCCAAGTCATGACCCTGAGGTTGATAGGGCGAGTAGGGAGGAGGATAGGTGGGGCTCGAGGCCGCGATCGAGGGATCTATAGGAACGTCCGCGTCAGACTTCACGTTGGAGTGATTGCGATGGTCATTTTGCTGCCCATCATTCAGGGTAGTCATGGACGGACTTGTTGCTTGAGCCATACCTGCCGCGCCGCTGGCTTGGGAGTTTGGCGCGTGATGGTATTGAGGCGGGCGGGCGAGGTATTCTAGATAAGGAGAGCGCGCGTTGGGCTGCTGGTTCAGACCGTAATCTGACTGCGGCGTGTTGGACGAAGAAATATTGCCGGATCGAACCTCGGGCTGCGGCGTGTACTGAGTGGTAGACCGGACCTCAGGTTGCGGGGTGTATTGAGCAGTGGCAGCAGCAGAAGCCTGGTCTGCGGTTGGGAGTTCAGAATGTGCGTCGGTTGACGGTTAATATGGATGGTGCGAACCTGACTGCGCGTACTCCGAAGTAGGTCTGTTGTCCATATAAGGGAGATCTCGTCGCTACCTCTGGGATTTCCCGGTGTTCCTCCAAGCGTTACCCGTGTACCTTTCTGTAGACGCGTCGCAGAACAATGAGCTTCTGATGTTGGAGACGAGCAGAATTGGCTGGCGTCAGAGAAGGGGAGATATTGGTAGAATTCGCCACAGTCACCTCGTGGCGAACACTGCAACCCTTTGAACGTACTATGCAATCACGATGCGCAACCAGCAGCTGAATCGTCTCGATTGAGAATCAGAGATGAACCCTACGAGTCTTTGCGCGCGTGCAATATTTCTTTTTTTTGCTGCTCAGATATGAGACCAAACCAAGAAAGATCGGCGCGTAACGCTGGCGAAGCTTCAGCCCAACACAAAGGCGGCTGGAATAGATCGAATAGAAGATGTTTTGTTCTTCTAGAATTGCGGTCTTGGTTCAAGATGCTTAATCGTTTTAGTCGCTCTTAGGGTGAGCGGAGGATGCCCTGCAGGTGGCGGCAGGCACGAAAGCACAAGGAACCAGCGGGAACAAAAGGGACGGTCCTCTTTGCGCTCAGGGCGAGTTGGGGGAGAGAAGGGTTTACTAGAAAGCAACCAGGACAAGGCAGGTAAAGTGCCTGGGCGGAAGTTTCCAGCTCAAACGGCAGTAGTGCGAGGACGATGCTTCGATCGTGGCGACGCGGTTGGTTTTTGAGCAGCCCCAAGGAAAAAGAGACGGAGGAAAAATATGGTTCGACTTCGACCCGACGGGTACACTTGTCGCAGAAGGGGGAAAGCAGACCTGGGCAGAGGAGGCGGCCTAAAAGGCTTCTGACAGAGGACCAGGAGATAGCACCTCACAGGCTCACCTCGTGGGATCCGAGGGTGTGGTGGAGCGCGTGGAGCTCGCAATTTTCGCCTTTTCGGTTGGTAATGGAGGCGAAGACTTAAGGGGTGGAAAAGACTTGTTGTTACTGGATAACCGGAAAGATAAACTGTTCTTTTTTTTTCTTTTCCCTTTAAGCGGAGCGCTCTGGCTTGGTTGCGGTGACGGTGTTTCTTGCGAGTCGCCGGTCAGAATCGAGACCCACTTCGATGAATTATTATTATCAGGGCCCAAGAGCAATATCTCTTTGGATTTTCTTTGGTCCCCCCCTTCCCCTCAGTTGTATGGTGTAAAGAGAAAGAAAAAAAAAGAAAAATAGATTTCTCTTTTCACTTTTCCCGGCTAAGGTTTCCTTAAAAGGATCCCGTGTAAAGGATTTTTTTTGTCTGGAAGCGGAACTCTCCGCGGCAGAGTGGCAAAAGTTGAAATCCCCCCTTTTCTCGCACTCCGCCAGTCAAAGAAGTCGAGATATTCAAGATGTTGACGCGTGTGTAGAGGTTGTAGAGGTATTGAACGACTGGCGGTTTGTTGACAGGAGACGATGCTCGATAGAGATTTAGAGCCCTGATAGTCTACCCGCACTAGATGAACGGATGGTGCGCGGTGTCGAGTGCAGGCCACAGGGGAAAGACGTGAACCCAGCGTGTGCACCCGTGGGTACAGGACCAAGATCCCTTGACAAAGTTTCGCAGACAGGTAAGAACAGAACGAGCCAACTAGATGAGCTAGGAATGGCGTGCCCGAGGAACGGCTTGAACGGTCTGAGAAAGGCTTAGGGTGGCCCTAGTGAAGAAGAGGGTGGTAGCGCAGGTCGGGGGTTAGCAGGAACAAAAACAAAAGCTGACTGGGTAATGGAACGCGCGTAGTGGAGGCCCGGAGCAACAAAGAGGGGGGATGGATCGTTTGGTTGATCTGGTCCGAGAAAAGTTTCTCAGGAAGACGTTTGATACCAATGTGGACTCGTGGATGAAGGCTTTTTCAAACTGGCAGAAAGGATGGAGGGGAAAGAGGAGAGTCACTCCTGGTGGGAAAGAGAGAGAGAGGACAACGGAAAATATTAATGTGTGCGTTACAGTTTCGAATGTCTACAGTACAGCTTGTTGTATGGAAACAATCACCCAAGTCCATGTACTGGGTACTCCCAACAACAATAATACTGTAATGCCGCATCGGAGCCGTGCTACGTAGTGGTGGTTTGACTGAAGTTAAACTCTTCAACTCTGGAGATAATAATCATTTATTACCATCATTAGTCTATATTATCTTACTCCTTACGGAGTAGATTCGGGAAAACCCTCTGGTTGCAGGATCTAAACCTTCTTTCCAGTTCTTTTTCCTCGCTAGCGAAGTTGAATCCCTGTACCGTACTTATGTAACATGCATGTATGTGTGGTGTAATTTCCAACCGATGGGACACTGCACGAAGGCTTCAAGTCAGGAACGCGTGTGGGCACTTGCCCAGGGAACAATCACCTTGAGAACAGGAATTCTGTACTGTTCTGTGTACTCCGTTAGTAGTAGAGATCATGGCATATTTCCAGGCGGGAGTTGATTGATGTGCTCATGCACTTAAGTATTACAGATTATCATAGAATAGCCTTAACCCAGTTGGAGTAAGAGCGCACGCTCAATTGCTGATAACATACTAATTCGAACCTCGAATGTGCATACACGTCTACAGAGGTATCCAAAGCAATAATCATGTGAGGAACACAGTATGGACCTTGGGACAGTATTTCACTGGCCGTTTTCATTCATGAATTACAAGCAAGCAATTGGTCCCCGGGTAAGGGATTAGAGAAACTCATCTCATTTTATCCGCTATTCGATTCGAAGAATGGAGAGGGCACTGCAGTGCGATCATGCTTCTCAAGCGGAGAGAACAACACAGAGGGAAAGGACATAAGAGTGGAGTACCGGCTTTACTCCGGTTCAGGGTGAGCTGGTTTTTCCCACCTCAAGAAAAGAGGAAGGGGGGGGTTGCATTACAGTCTCTCCAAAGGAATAAGTTAATAATTAATGATGACGAATAAAATCAATAATAATTATAATGATTAAGTGCAAATTGAATGCTACTCAATCTGATAGGGAGGATAAGTATGCGGTAAGAGAGAAAAGGAAATGAGAAATTAATAATTACTAGCTAATGAGAGGTATCATGGGCTCCAACCTCGGAAGGGCTCCCTCTTTTGCCTGGATGGAAGTCTGGGCATCCCCTTGTGCAGACAGCGATTGGTGTATGCAAAGGTCACACCCCGCGCAGACGGATCCCAATGCGGCCAGTGCCGGTGAAGGTGAAGAGAAAGGAAATGAAATGAGATAGAATCTGAATGATACTTCCCAGGATAAAGGAGAACTTGTAATTTGTGCCCATCCACGGTAACCGCTCCATATCCAGGTAACAGAGCACTGATGCGAAATTGACGATTCGCGTGGGACTTTTGAGTTCATATGGGGCATTCTTTCGGGTACTGGCTGATTAGTAGCATAGTTCTCCAGAGGCGGACGATCATGATCCAGTCGTATCCATATCACATAAGTTAAAAGGTGACGGGTAGCTTTTGTAATTTTCATGCAAGTCTGCCATGTCAGTTGCTGATTATTAGCAACAGGGCGCGTTGAAAGTGGTTCTTGCTGTCAGAGACGCGAGCTCCAACTCCTATCGACGGCCGAGTGGTTCCTGAGAGCTCGATTCCAAATGACAGCTCATCCCATCCATGCATGGCAGCATGGGAGACGGCAATTTGGTGACGAGCGCGCAACTGCGCATCAGTCAGTTTGGCCCCGGTACCCACCCTAAGTCAGTAAGGTATCGATTGGCCCTATATTTCCTGATATAGCATCTTGCATGGACAATGACAACACTCGATGGCCCTCGAAATGAAGCACTCCGTACATTCAGTTTTCAAGGAGTGGTCCGATGCATCATTGACATGGCTTGGAGAAATCAGTCGCAGATTGTAGAGTCGTGTTGATGTTATGATTTGATAATGGTAGTATTTTAATAGCCAGCACTGAAGTCTGCGGCCTTCCTGCAGTACGGAAGCGAATCTGGAAATATTATTTACTATGATTATTATTATTGCTGTTCACCTCACTTCTAGTCCATCTACTCCGTACGTGGGCCGTTACACCTCGCCCTCAGATGAACTCGATTATCTACGGAGTACAGTCCGGAGCCGACTCAGCCGAGCAATCCCCCTGCATTTTGCAAGAGATGTTCGAATACTTCGGAGTATTATTTATATTTATCATCTGGATTCTGGAAGGTAATAGAGGGCGTTGGATTCCGATCATCATGATTCCACCGACATCTAATCGCGTCTGTACTGTATGTCTATGTGGAGTTAACGATAACTTGCGATCATGGAGCCATGGGCCACTAAAATTTTGAAGCCTAGAAAGGGTCATTTTTAAAGGAGAACCGGTCCTAACTCCGTTCAAAAACGGGTAAAGTGATCCAAGATAAGCTCATAGGCATAGGACGCCAGCACTAACCCAGCACTGCTGGGCCAGCAGTGAGACCATGGCCAGGGTCCCAAGTACGTATCCCGTATCGCTGGTATTATTTGCTGGAGTCAATGCAGTCCATTCTCAAATCATGTTGTTCCGGGAGACTTCGAGTTCCTGCATTTCAACATGGTCTTTTGATACGCACTGCAACTGTACCGTATCCAAGATATGAAGTATGTGTCTCTCGTTCCATTCTGTCTTCCTCCCTGCGCCCTGCCACTTATCCATCATGACTTGAACCCGAAGCTGAAAGAAAACAAGAGAATATCCTGGGGGCTTGCGTGTAAAGTACTACCGTAACATGTTCCATGCATGTTCTTCGGCCGCTCTAGAGACAGGACCGCCAAGTCCCAGACAAGTGGTTCAGATTTCTCATTTCCGCCAAAAATACGGAGTACTATCGATTTACCGCAGTATACCTAATTACGAAGTCTCTTCGGCTGGAATCCGCTCCAAAGACATCAGTACCCCACCATCCTACTGTGTTGTCAACTTGCCATCGGAAGACATACCCCATACGTACCTAAAAAGACATATGCTCAGGCTAATGCAATGAATTCGCTGTCAGGTGACTAAGTTTCTGAGATAATAAGTTAGGGAGGTTACACCTCCGCAGTTTAGGGATTAGCTTGGGGGAGAATACTAGCATGTCGGTTATTATATTCGGATAGGGGAAAGAAAGGTAGGCTGGTCAATTTGATTTTGTGTTTGCAATTCTACCGTCTATCCGCTCCTAGTACCGATTAATTACGATTGCAGCTCTAAAAGATCATTGGAATCAATAATGAATCCATTACCAATTCATAGTACATTATAAATGCTGGGGATTGAACCCCTGGATATTGCGTTTTCCTACAATACTGTACGCGGAAGAAAAGAACCCGATTTAGCCCCGTTTCAAACCAAGGAAACAATCCTACGCGCTATTATTAGATCCCCAGTCCAAAGAAACTCCGTCCAGGACCTCCAGTTTATCCGCAAATCGTTACACTGCATCAGATTTCGAGATTTAGACGAGCTGCAGTCGAGTTTGATATCGATGCGGCGTACTGTTCCTTGCATTGTTCTTACACTGAGTGACAGCAGAGAATGGGATTCGTCCGTACGATGTACTATATGAGAGCCTCATCAAGAGGCTTGGTTTGACTTAAAAACGAGTCATGCTGGTCAGCCCTTTGAAAGTATGCATGTATTCTTCTCACATGTTGAATGGCGACGCGTTGACGGATACAATGTCGTCCCATCTCCTGTCAATCTAATGGGTACGAAGCCCAGAGTAAATGCTCGAGGCGATCCAAGGATGAGAAGCTGAGAGGTGATCATTGCACAGCGGTACCTCGTCCTCGTCTGCCTTAACTCATCGTTGTCTGTATCCAACTTATCAAATCACGACATCGCATGTCTGAATAGCTTTTGCGTTCGATTTGGGCCCCGCGAAATCGAGGTTGATTGTTACTACCACGAAGACTGCTGTTGTCTGAAATCAGTGTCATCGAACCACAGCTAGAACGAGAGGTGGATTTCCTCCGCTAATTTCCTCCCTCATCTCCACACGGAGGCTCAGCAAGCTATGCCAAAGCTGTTGATATAACGTAATCCACCACCGAGCGGGACACACCACCGAGCCGGACATAGAACCCCTTTTTCACCACCTCATAATCTTCAACATTCAAATCACCAAGATGCCACCAAAAAAGCTCATTCTGCAGCTGAAAAAGAAGGCCGTATTCTCCTTGCAATGAAGGCCTATCAGACTGGTCAAATTTCAACTATTCGCGCAGCTGCAGATGCATTTGATGTATCAAGATCTACACTATCATACCGACTCCATGGCCGTGCTGCTCGCATTGATATTACAGCAAATGGTCAAAAGCTCAGCAATATTGAAGAATCTTCTCTTAAGCAATGGATCCTTGATATGGATGAACGAGGCCTACCACCATCGCATGCCACTATACGCAGAATGGCAAATCTATTACTATCCAATCACAAAGGCAATATCGCATCAATTGGTCTAAATTGGGTGACCCGGTTTATCAAACGGCATGATGATCTTGCATCCAAATACAATCGCAAGTATGATTATCAACGAGCACAATGTGAGGATCCAGATATCATCAAGAATTGGTTCAATCTTGTGCAGAATACTATAGCAAAATATGGCATTCTAGAACAAGATATCTACAACTTTGATGAGACTGGCTTTCAGATGGGCGTGGCATCTACTGCAAAGGTTATTACTGGATCTTATCATTCTACCAGTCGTGTACGAGCCCTACAGCCTGGTAATCGTGAATGGGTGACTACTATTGAGGCGATCAATGCAGCTGGATGAGCCTTACCACCTATGATTATCTTTGCTGGCAAGGTTCATCAATCTATATGGTATCAAGATATCCCGCATGATTGGATCATTGGATTGAGTGAGAATGGATGGACTAATGATGAGCTTGGTCTTCAATGGCTTCGAGAGGTGTTCGAAAAGCATACTGCGCCACGTACAATAGGGAGATATCGCCTTTTAATCCTTGATGGTCATAGCAGTCATGCTACTGCAGAATTTGACCATTTCTGCAAGAATCATCAAATTATTCCTCTCTATATGCCTGCTCATTCATCGCATCTCCTGCAACCACTTGATGTCAGCTGTTTTGCACCTCTAAAGCAGACATATGGGCAGCGGGTTCAGCAAAGTATGGAGCTTGGTATCAATCATATTGATAAACAGAGCTTTCTCATGATATATCAATATTCGCGCATACAAGCACTTTCTGCAGCCAACATATGCAGCGGATTTGCAGCCACAGGCCTAGTGCCATATAACCCGCAGCGCATATTGGATTCGCTTGATATCATCAAGAAGATAACTCCACCATCATCTTCTCATGGCCCATGGACTGCAAAGACCCCTCATTCAACTGCAGAGGTGCAACAGCAAATGCAGCTCATCAAGAGGCTGATTGATCGCCATTCGCAAAGCCCACCAAATCAAGCACTCAATCAGCTTGTAAAAGGATGCGAGAGGACAATGCATGAAGTTATTATGCTTCGCAATCAGGTTGAAGAGCTCCGTGCAGCCAATCAGCATCAAAACAGGAAGCGAGAAGCTGTACGATCCTATATTGCTACTGGAGGGATCTTAACAGGCGCTCAAGGCCAGCAGCTTGTTCAGGAAGCTATGGAGGTGCAGCAAGAAGAGCCAAGGAAACGAGCAACACCGCGATGCAGTAACTGCCATATGATTGGTCATATTAGGACTAGATGTCCTAGTAAATAGCCTATTATCTTCTGTATTTAACTTCATTTATTGGGTGCTCTTATATAGCTTTTTTAATACATTATTCACATTGCGGCATTATAGCAGAAAGGGTGGTTTTCCATGTCCCGCTCGGTGGTGGATTACGTTAGTCTAAAAGCTTGTATTCTACCCCGGACGAAGGGCGAACACTTCCATCAATAATTGGTTGGCGATCCTTTTCTTCATCCAATTATTGTACGCAAAGCCATAACTTATGCTTCGAGTATCCTCAAGCGGAGAAATACATTCCGTCGATCCGCGAAACATCAAAATAATATTCCGGAGAATTCTTGATATTGCGGGGTAGATGATGAGTATGCGTGAATGGCTTTGTCCTTGTCTGTATAAAGCTTCATCAGCATTCAGCTTTCGTAGAGATGGTATACCTAAGCAAGTCGTGTTTATAGCTCTATTCCTGCTCTGCTGAGAGCTCAATTCAGCCTCAATCATGGTGTTCACGGTCTTACAGACACTGGCCCTTGCGGTCAGTGCCCATGTAATAGCAGCTCTTCCTGAACCGTCAATAAAGAAGCCCAAGTTCAACTGGGATTCTACGAAGCACCTTATCGCCTTCGGTGACTCTTACACCTACGTTCAAGGAACGCACGGTCACCAAAATTACAGCTTCATAGGCGACCTATTTGATTTCAGCTATGATCGGCAAACGTTGCTTTCTGATATGATAGTTCAGAACCAGGTTCGTTGATAGTAAACCTCCAGCATCGAGAGCACACGAAAGAACGCTAATGTATGTCCGCTCTAAATCAGATCGGCACCGCTGAGGGAGGTCCCAATTGGGTCGAATTTATAACTGGTTGTGGCTTAAGAGAAGGATTGACATCGCCGTTGACCTGTGAGAAGCAGCTATGGGACTTTGCCTTCGCTGGCTCAGACATATCTGTCGAATAGTGAGCAACATGGCCCCCCAACAACAACACATCTTCCTGCTTTGAAAACACTTGCTAATGGGCAAAAATAGCACACCTCTCCATCACAATTTCACCGTCTCACTAGTCAACCAAGTCCTTCAATACAAGACCTACGGCTACCCTGTCCTCGAGAACATCGTCAACCCAGCCCACACGCTCGTCGCCATCTGGATCGGCATCAACGATGTGTCAGACAGCGCCAAATACCAAGTCGACTTCCCCACGTTCTACAATGAGCTCCAGGATACGCTCTTCTCGTCCGTGCAGGATCTCTACTCGCTGGGTTACCGTTCGTTTCTCTTCATGAACCTCCCGCCATTGGACCGAACACCTCCCAACCAAGGGAGAGCCAATCCGAGTCCAAACGCCACACAAGTAGCCTTGTACAATCAGGCGCTTTCGTCGCATGCAGACGCATTCCAAAAAGGCCACCCCGATACAAGTGTCTTGGTATTTGATGCGCATGCCGAGCTTAGTTACATCTTGGATCATCCAAGCCAGTATGGGATTGTGAACACGACAAGCTTCTGTCCAGGTTACGACCAGCCGGATATCGAGTGGAACTATCAAGCTTACGGGTGTCCGACGCCGCTGAGCACTTACTTCTGGTTTAATACGGGACATATGACGAGCCACACGCACAAGTTGCTTGCAGAGGCTCTGGAGAAGGAACTGCAGTCATGGACAGGTTGAATAGACGGGATTGAGGGAGTTGGAATCAAGAAGTTATTAAACCATGGTGTATAGTCGAACATAGACGATCAGATTGAAGAAAATTAGAATCCAGAATTGTTGATATCAGTATATCACTTCCACTGTAGCACGGGATATTGGATGTTGACATGGTTGGGTTTTTAGCTGTCAGTGGCGGAGTGGCATATCAGCACGTGACCTCCAAAACCTGATATCTAAAAAGTTTTGGACGATCTGCTACACTTTGAAAACCATCTCCATCATCATCGCTGACCCATTGGGCCCTCCTTTAAGTCAGACGCTCGACTTTTGCTTTCCTCACCAGTGTCTCGAGGCATAATTTCATCCTTCCAAACGCGACGCACGACGGACACAGTTTCCTATATTGACCTCACGACTTTGCCTACTCCCTCGAAATGGATCACTCAAGAGACCCTTGCCCCTTCGTTGTGTTAAGTGACTTTGGTGGTGCTTTCTGCATGGGTGTACGTGCCCGTTCCTTCAGTTCTTGTCCATTATCATCAGCAAGAATGAAAACTGATATGCGCTGTTCATTCAGGCCATTGGTGGCGCAATCTGGCACGGTGTTAAAGGATTCAGAAACAGCCCGTATGGAGAGCGACGGATAGGAGCCATCACAGCTATCAGGGCGCGAGCACCAGTCCTGGGTGGTAATTTCGGTGTGTGGGGTGGTCTGTTCTCGACATTTGACTGCGCAATCAAGGGGATTAGAAAGAAGGAGGACCCTTATAATGCCAGTATGTTTCTATGGCCTTCAACTTGAATCATGAGATTCGCACGTGCCCAGTTTACTCTTCTGGACGATATTTTTTTTGCTGACTTGCTTCATCAAGTTATCGCTGGTTTCTTCACTGGCGGTGCTTTAGCCGTCCGTGGTGGTGTAAAGGCTGCCAGAAACTCCGCCATCATGTGTGCTGTCTTCTTAGCAGTTATCGAGGGTGTCGGTATTGGTTTTCAGAGATTGATGGCTGATAATACGAAATTAGAGGTGAGTTTTGCTTCTTCTTCCGGCAGAAATTGACCAAGCGGGAACATGTCAGTCTTTATTATCATTATAGAAACTGATTTGCAATCTTCAATTTAGCTACCCCCTCCACCTCCGTCAGAAAAGGCCATCGCTTAAGCTCGTCAAATGTTGCTCCGTCACTTCTTCCGTCCTATCATTCTCACAGTCTTGCATCGCTACATACATCGTTACCTTATCTCCAATCTCTCTTCTCAGCTTGGAGTCCGGCGTTGAGTTCGGGGCCCATTACTTTCAGCAGGCATGGCATAGACGTTCTTATTTCTATTTCTGTCTCTACCCCTGCATCTTAGCATCTTCTGTGCACTTTATTTTGACGGCAGCTTATAGATTCCACGACCCTTTGCATTAATTTCATGTTCTTGTTTTCTTATTCGTGGCCTGGGGCCGGAAAGTCTCTCAGCACCTGACCCTTTAACTGAGCAGGAGGCGTATGTCCTCTTATGCAAATAGATCGTTGTAATGCAATATCATAGCAGCATTCTAGGATAAACTCAGATTGCTGTTTCTATCTACACTCGAGAGAATCAGTATATCCTTTGCTCTGAAAACGGGAGGTGAGGGTTCGGCATGGGATATCCGACTTGATCCATGGGGTCTTTTGAATATTTATCCATCCGGCATCAAGTGCTAGTTCTCCGTACCATGGCGAATAAAAGCAACCAAACCAATCACGGTCACATTAATAATGTACAGGTATCAATATTGATTTTATCTGGTGGTCAGGAATCAAGGTTCAAGAATCCCAGACAAGTCTCCAAAGCTAATTTTGCTTCGTACGGAGAAAAATGAGACGATGCAACGTTGGTCCTGGCCACCCCGGGGGTTTGTACTGTCTTGTCTTATGGGGTCGCGGAAACACCAAGACCTATCCAGGTACAGACTTACAGGGGGGATAATAAGAAGCATATTGCGTATAATTTAGCACAGAGTCATGGTCTTACGGTACTTACTGGTTAATACTGGTACTGTATTTTACATGGTCTAGCGATGTCGCAACAGCAAACCTTGATTGCAGAATTTCCACTGGAGTGTCGGGGCTGCTTGTCCACCAGTACCTTCCCGGAATCCTGGCAGCACGTCTCCAACCCTGTCGTTTCCGCCCGTTATATCAATCAATTCAATCGCCTACCTCGGCAAACAGATTATTGTTCTTGGCTGTAAGAATGCCAATAATTGATTAGTCTCCCAGAGATTTCCACAGTTGCATTTATTGTGCAGGAGCTACTCCAAACTTTCTACTTACTACAGTAGTCCGCTGCAGGGTCAACACAAGACTACGGAGTACTGGCCCATGAATTCCCGCGAGTCAAAGCATGGCTACCTGCAGACTGCGGGTTGTAGCAATTTTCAAGTGCACGCGATTCGTGTGGGAGCTCAAGATCTCTCGAATTGCCATGTTTATGTTCTGAGGAACTTCTCTAGCACCTAGGGTCGGAAAATTAGAAGTGATAGTTGCATAGAAGCCCAATTCCTTGAGAAACATGTTTTTCAATGACTTCAAGCGCATACATATATCTCCGCCGGTAACACCTAAACGGGTACATTTGAATTTGTGGGATGCAAAGCTAAACTGCACATGATCAAGTGCCAATCTACAATCGTTGCTCCCTTTCTTTTCTGTGTGTAGTAAAATAGGAACCTTAAAAGACAAAAGATTTTTGAAACTAATCAACATGTATAAGTCCGCTGCGAAAATGAAGATTCTAATGCCGGCAATAGATCAGAGCCGGTGACTTAACTATGCGGATAATCTGCGATCACGTTAAAGCATCACGAGGGATAATCTGTGTGCTGAGAAATGAACACATGAAACAGTCTATCGTAATATCGACAAACGCCGCCCGTACCGAATTAGGAAGGAGAATCGAGAAAGTCTACCGAGGATACAAGCTCGAAGTGTGTAACTGGCGCAGCCAGGCTGGTTCTACCAGCGACGATTGTTGCCAAGAGGCGCAGCATTGGATGCAGTGAAGCCGCCACGGCCACGTCCACCGCCACGGCCACCCCAGCGACCATGACCATGACCATGACCACCGCCACCGCTGTAGCGAGCCATCTCGGCAAGGCGGGGATCGATCTGCTGCTTGGCCTCGGTGAGAATAGTAACCAAGTCACGAGCCTGCTTAGCATCTGGAGAGTAGAAGTACGAGTCAGCAAGCAGGAAGACATGAGAATGGATCCAGAATCAGGGAATCACATACTGTCAGTGGTGAAAAAGGTGATGGCGGTACCCTTGGCACCGGCACGACCAGTTCGACCAATACGGTGAACGTAGTCTTCCGAGTTGTTGGGATAGTCATAGTTTAGCACATGAGTGATGTCGCGAACATCTTCATACACGATTTAGGTTAGCAAACAGAGCAATATTGGAAAGCAAATGTGGCCTGGGGCCCCTTTCTCAGTCGTGTGAGACTTGATGCATCGCTCTCTTCAGACTCTTTCGAGTTTGAAATCCGATGGGGCGAGTCCATGGTCTGGCAACAATCGCGGTCCTAGAGCAACCTTGGAATGCAGCTTGAACAAGTCGATAGAAAAGAGACTCCACCTCTCTACCAAGCTGTGAGATAGAGTTGGAGAATCAAGAAGTATACGTCTGCTTTACTGCACTGTGAGTCCAAGGTCCTCCTGGCATGAGAACCAATAAGGAGACCCGAGAAGCCTGGACGAGTCATGTTCACCAACACGTGAGAGAGTCGAGCACCGTGCCATTGTCACACAACGTCAATACCGCGTAAGGGTACTAATGAAAGGGGGAGGGGGGAAGGGAAGGGAATATCGCTTTTGATCATACCAATACCACGGGAAGCCACATCGGTGGCCACCATTATTGGGCTCTTGCCCGTCTTGAATTCGTTCAAGACCCAATCTCTTTCATTTTGTTGCTTGTCACCGTGAATAGCTATCCTCTGAGTTAGCAGCATGATCGACAAATGCACCGAGAAACTCAAGGGGAGGTACATACAGAGTGCTGGCCATCCGTCCTGGCGGAGGAAACGAGTGATGTCGTCAGCAATGCGTTTGGTGCCAGTGAAAATCAACACTTTGTTACTACGGTTCTCCATGATCTTCTCGAGGTGCTGGACCATCCTGTCACGTTTCTCGAATTCGGAAACGACCTCCACGATTTGGGTAATTCTGTGGTTAGCAGACAGATCCATCGAGCCGATGTTGACCTGAATGTAGTTGTTCAAGAAGTCCGAAGCAAGCTGACGAACTTCCTTGGGCCAAGTGGCGGACCACATGCAAGTCTGTCTGTCAGGACGAATTTGGGAGACGATCTTGCGGATCTGGGGCTCGAAACCCATGTCAAGCATGCGATCGGCTTCGTCGAGGACAAGGTAAGTGACACGACGAAGATTGGTACGACCCGCTTCCAGCATGTCGATCAAACGACCAGGAGTAGCGATGCAGACCTCGACACCGCGGCTCAAGTCCCGAATCTGAGGGCCCTTGGGGACACCACCGTAGATGCAAGTGTTGCGAATGCGAGAAGACTTTCCAAACTTGCTGATTTCGGCCTGAATCTGCACAGCAAGCTCACGAGTAGGCGCAAGGATGAGAACGATCGGCCCATCGCCGGGAGCAAGGAGAGGCTGAGCGTTGATGTGAACGATGGCGGGGAGACAGTAGGTGAGGGTCTTTCCGGAGCCCGTCTCCGCAATGCCGACAACATCGCGACCGGACAGCGCCATGGGCCAGCCCTGAGACTGGATGGCAGTTGGACGTTCGAAACCCTGAGCCTTGACCTCGGACAAGACGTATTGCGGGAATCCAGCCTCATCGAAGGTCTCAACAGGGCGAGGAACATCTCTTCCTTGGACGGTCATCTCGTGCTTCTTGCGGAATTCATCAATCTCGCGCTGAGAACGGTTGGCGACATTAGGATGCTCCTTGTAGAAGGACTTCTCGAACTTGGGAAGCGTAGACAGATCTAAAAGAACATTCGCAGTTAGATAGTGCAGTCAATAGTAGGTCTTTTCCGCATCGAACTTACCCCATTCCTGTTGTTTCAAACCGGCACCGAGGTTGGACATGCGGTCACCACCGCTGGCACCACCACCTCTGCCGTAGCCACCTCCGTAACCGTTGGAGTAGCCATGAGAACCGCCATGGTGGTTGGAGTAGCCACCGTCGTTGTAGCCGTTAGTCCTGGAGCTGAGCATGTCTGTTAGTCCTGGACTAAAGCAAAGAAAGGCTTCTGGATGATCAACGAGTCTTTCTGGGATAAATGTCGCGCGACGGGCACTGGACGCAGCGAGGCAAGTCTTTTTGACTTGCAAGACAAGCAGCGAGCCGGGCGCTGGGCGCTAACACAATTTCTATGGGTAGAATATGGGAAAAACCAACGTCTAGACCAAAGAAGAGGTATGTTCTCCAAAAGTGGAGATAAAGAGTTGAAAAATTATTAGTCACTCACCGATAAGAATCGCGATATCCACCTCCGTACGACATGATGCTGTTCGGTGTTGTCGTGGATTTCAAAAACGACAAGGAGGTCAGAAGGTGAAGACCGCCACAAAGACGCGAGTCTCTGGTAGACGGTAAAGTAAGAGAATGGAAGACCGTCTATTTAGACAGGGATGAGTATGCCCCGGTCCTCTGATGATGTGAAACAGAGAAATAGAACGAAACCAGTGAAAAGAGAGGCGACGTTGATGGGAGAAAAGAGAAGAAGGAAAAGGCAGAGAGCGATGAAAAAGTCGGAAGAGGGCGAGGAAGGAACGACCGAAGAGGCGAAAAGGACAGAAAGGGGAAGGCGGCGTCGTGGAAAAATTTCCAATTGGGTTTAGCGCAAGGAAAATACAATGGAGAATTTTCGTCACCGCCTGCCAACCTGGACCAATCATAGCGTCGGCAGTTTTTTGTCTTGCCGGCCTGAGGCAGTCACGGTTTCATTGCCTGGTTACTACTAATGATACCAACTAGGTGGAATAGTGTCGTATTCTTCTATTTGGATATTATTTGTCTTGATGAGTCTGGTGTCCAGGAAATAATGCTACCTATCCCGTATCTGATACGCAATAACCGGGTGTGGGTGACACTTGGGGCTTGTCCTGCTGCTTTTCTTATGGATGACTGTACAATCGGAACGTACTTCCCTTACATCGCCGTGATAGGTTTGCCACCCAGTCCCATGTCCCAGAAGCTTATCTCTAGCTCTGTTGCCCGTATGAATATCTCGATCAATTCCTCCATTCTGCTAGGCGAGACCTTCTGCAGGTGTTTCTCGAGGAGAGCTGTGCTAGATCGTCAGCAATAAGACCGACATCATAATATTAGCACCAATTAAGGACGTACCGGATCCAATCTTAACTGCTTCGGTGTAATCATCGGCGACGTAGTTCTCGATCCACTTCCAGTATCTATTTCCTTGTCGAAGAGTGCTCTTCTCCGTATACAGCCTCCTTGCAATCGCGCCGTATCCGATCAAACACGGGGCAAGTGCCATTTGTAATGCAAGCCAATCTTGTGATTGACCTACATCCAAAATATATCTGCTGTAGGCGGTGCAGGCTATCGTGGAGAAGATTCTTCAACGTCAGCGAGGTGTTCTCTCGATAGCACAGCAATAAATACGTGCAAAACGTGGAGTGGGCAATGTGTACTGCAAGTCGACGTACCTTCAGTTTCAGGGTGACTTTCTATCTCTTTCTTAGTAAGTCCAAACTCAGCGCAGTAATCCAGATGCAGAGCCATTTCTCGTTCAATATGCAACACAATTCTTGCGGACTGAAAGGCACAGCCAGGGAATCAGCGGCACACTCTGATAATGTAGAACCCCGTGAGATGACTTACTGCAGCTATCGATTCCATGCTCTTCGCCTTGTATGCAGCTAATGCGTTGGTCCGAGCAAAATGTACCTTTCATAACCATCTTCATCAGCAAAATTCGCGATAGAGAAGCAGATGTGAATGCTATTACAAGGTACAGGTAGTCCTGCACAAGATATGCCTTGAATCTCTCAACCGGTAGAGTCCCACTTCCCAAACCAGCGACGAACTCGTGTTCCGTAAACTGCTTCCACACTTTTTGAACATCAGGACGATCAAGGGCATATTCCAGAAACCGGCCTCTGTGTCTGGTGAGCCATCAAGTTCTAAAAGGCGAAATAAATGTGAGCAACATACGGTGCAAAAGGAAGCGTGTATACAGAGTGGAAATGGTTGATCGGCCCACTCCCTTTCCCCAAATTCACGCTCGTCTTTATACCCGCCTCGACGAAGCGTACCGCACTGCGTACTGCTCGCACTAGATCCTTACCCAGCGCAAGGTTAGCCGCGATGGCAGAGGCAAGCGAGCAGCCCGTGCCATGGGTGTTCTTCGATATCAGGAACTCCGTTTCGAAGAGAGTGGTGTTCTCTCCATCAAAGAGGACATCAATGACAACAGAGGCCTCCTGCAGATGACGAGCGGTTCTGTGGTCCTTTGTAAATGGTAAATGCCCACCCTTAAGCAGAACTGATTTAGCGCCCAATCGATGGATTTGCTTGGCCAGTTGAATCATTTCCTCGAGATTCTCTGGCTCTTTCACATCCACACCAGCATCCGAGAGTAGTAACTTGGCCTCTGGTATATTTGGTGTCACGACTGTAGTGATCGGCAGCAACTTCGTTCGAAGTCCCTTGACTGCTTCTTGGGGAAGTAACTGCGAGCCGCTCGTCGACACCATAACCTAGTTCGACTGTAAGAGAGAGACAACGGAACAAATGAATAGTAACAAGCAGAGGGATGAATTACCGGATCCAATACTACAGAGGAGACCCCATGGGCCACAAGTGCTTCTGCTATGACTTCCACCGTCTCCGCGGAAGAGAGCATCCCTTAAGGCCGCAGTATATCAGTCAGATCGAATATTGAAGACTTCACACATGCAGATGACCAGAAACTCTCGCACAGACTTACCGAGTTTAACGACATCGGCTCCAATATCTTCCAATGCAGCATTGATTTGCTTTTTTACAAACTGTGATGGTACAACGAAAATGTCCTGCACGCCCAAAGTGTTCTGGGCCGTAAGACCTGTGGTTGCTGTGAGTGCATAACATCCGTGAGCTGCCAGAACTCTCTGATCAGCTTCTAAGCCACTAGAAACGACTTATTTGGTTAGAGACGTAATACATTTATCGAGAGTATTAAATGTGTTGATCGAATTGCGTCAATGGAAGAGAGTGGGATGAACGCACGCGCCACCAGAGCTGTCGGATCCCGCGATGACCAATACCCGCTTCACAGACATGATGAAACAGTCGGTCGTGAGTATCTGACCGGCCAATGCAGGCAGAGTATATATGAGGCTTTAACTGAGCTTGTGGGCACAGAGCAACAGTTGCGGTCTGGTGTTTTTAGCTTCTGCGGGTCTCAATTGAAAATAAGTCTGATCTTACTCACTATCCCGGTATGACAGTAGAAAAGTGGGACCACTCGGTATGTCGAACCCAGAAGTCAATGCCATTCGACTATGATTATCGACAACGCCTATCACATTAAGAATGAAATCCCAAATGGCTGTACGCTACCTATATTGGCAAATCCCAGAACCATCAAGAAAACTCATAACTACACTTTGCAACGTATTAGTGCCACCTGGGCATCATACTAACATGAAACGGAAGAGACTGTCCATCTCGACCCATTGCCTTCCACATTTCCTCAAATATCCATCCACAACCCCCTTGATAGTCCCGAATCTGGCACGATTGAACTCGACGAGAGCCGCTAGGCTGTCTTTCTTCTCATCGTTGGCCTCCTTCGCGGCAGCCGCTTTGGCTTTGTCCACGTCCCAGAGACCCGCAAAGTAGAGAAGTTGGTTGTACAGCCGCTTCTCGGAGTACTCATAGGACATTCGCCCAAGACATCCCTCCGCGCGGCCTCGAGGGCCAAGGCATCGATGGCCGTATACGCTCATCTGCCGTGTACGGTTGCCACACGCAGGATCATCACACACAAGCCAACCTTCGTAGTACTTAGCTGTTTGTGCTCGAATCTGGCTTTCGAGCTGGGCGACGATCGAGAGAACGGAAAACGGCTTCTTACATTCCTGGTTCGGACAAACAAGGCCCTGAGCTGTACACATGTGTGACGAAGCCACCAGACCCTCGAACACGTTCTTTTCCTTGCAGAATCGGCATCTCAGTGTTAATCTCGCTGCGTTCTCGAAACGAACTGAGTCAGGGATCTGCGACTCCAGAGGGAAGATCTCGTTGTTCTGTTGATTCCCGGTATTTGAAGTGTTGATCTGATACTTTCGAACGTCCAGACCGAGACATTCAGCAAGACGAACGGCATCAGTGCCAGGGATTGGGGCACAGAGACGCTCGATCGGTGGGAATATCTGTTTGAGAAGGTAAAACTCAATATCAGGTTTCAACCCCGACTCTGGCTTCATCACATCTTGAGGGGTATAGGAGCGTTTTGCCGGTGGAAGGGACGCTGTCTCTGAGTCTCCAGTCGTAACAATATAAGCGATGACATCGTTGGGTCTGACGGTCTTGCCACGAGCAATCTCGCGAAGCGCTACCTGCGCTGGAGGCATCGTCTCCTTGTTTGGATACTCCTCAGGCCGTTTTGAGAGTTTCTTCAAAAATTAGCAACAGTCGAGGCTGGAAATCTAACAAATGTCATTGTACGCACCGTGTATATGACGTATTTCTGTACCGGTATCGCGAAATCCCTCATTTTGCCCGCCAGATCGCGCAGGTAATCATGCACTCTGTTGAGGACCAGTTCTTGGTCCTCGCCAGAAAGAATCTCGTTCAGGAGCCTCGACGACACTTCTTTCGACAAGGCACAGTATTCACGTCTCTTCATATCCAAACCCTTCACCTCCAATTTATCGACATATTTACCGTCCATCTCCGTGGTGTTGATGGCAGCGTACTTCTTTTTCGCATGCAACAGCAAGCGGCGGAAGATGTTATCAATGTCAATCTCCAAAAGTCTGTACCTTTCGTTGACTGATTTCTTGAATTCCTCGCCAACTTTGATCGCATCGCTAATGTTGTCCATGTTCGTATTGATCATGACGGAGTCAGTGTCACCGTATATGACTCTCAACTGCTTCGACTCGGCAAGATCTCTGGTGCTCCTGAGAATCTCACGACCTTTAAAGGTCGTAAGCATAGCGAGGGGACGGGCATAGAAGCGACTCTGAGTATATCCCAAACATCCGTACATGGAGTTGGCGGTAAGCTTCAATGCCAGCTGTTTCGTGTCCCACAAGGCAAGTTGTTCGGGTGTGGCCCGCTTGTCTTTCATGAGTTTCTTAACTTCACGTCGGCGGCTGACAAGTGTCGCAATGAGGCGTGGCAGGATACCTTGCTCCTGATCCGAGGAGGGAACCTCTGGTACTTTCTCCTCATTTTCATTCTCAGCCTTGCAAGATCTGTTAGTCAAATTCGGACCAGACATAGAAGAAAGCTTACCGTCGCAGACCGATCCACAGTCGTGAAGCAGATGTTGTATTCCTGAATGATACTGGGATACAAACTATTGAAGTCCATGACGAGAACAAACTTGTCATAGAGACCTTTTTCTGGTTCGAAGACAAGACCGCCCTTGTACTTTTCTTTCTTCTTCTTGTCGACCGAATCGTCTTCTTCACCGTCAAGCATTTTCTCCTCCATCCGCTGCTGCTGTTTTCCAGAGTATTTGTCGGGACAGATGTATTTGTTGCGGTGAAACTCATGCAACAGAATGTACTCGTTCCGTTCAGCACGGGTACCACTTAGTGTGCGTGCCCACGAATTGCCGGCAATATTGGTGAGAATTTTTGTCAATGACAACATCTGGAGCCGCAGGACCAAGGCTGCAATGAAGTAGGTATCGGTGTCGCAATGGTTCACAAAGTTCATGAGGCCCTCTTTGGTAGTCGCCCAGGTCTTGAGCGCTGCCTCGGTGTCTAAGTCTTGACGTGTGTTGCCCTGGCCGAGGTAAAGCTCACACATTTCCGTTAAACTCCAAGATTGACATTTCATCATTAGGGACTAACAACTGTCAGCTTCGAGCATCTCCTGTATGGATATATCAAACTCACTTTGCCCATATCGTTGGCGATATCGCACATCAATCTTCCGGCAATCAGATGTCTTTCAGCAAAGAAACCACCGCCTCTGCTAAAATTCTTCGGCCATTCTCCCCGCTTCAGACGTCCAAAACGATGCCAGCCAGGGGTCTTCTTTTCCTTTAGTCTGTTTAGAAGTATACTGAGATCAACGTCCTGTAGCTGGTGGCCCATGAGAACATCTGGATCCATCTTCTCAAACAAGGCCATGAATTTGCTGAGCAACAGCTGTTCGTTCTTTTCCAGCATGAACGTCCCTCGTTGTTTTCGCGTCTCTGCGTCAAAGCCAAGCGGGTACGCGGAGCCAACAGGCCTCATGACAGTGAACGTTTTACATGGTAACTTTTCCGGGGGCGTGGTATCGGTAAGAGAAACATTCTCGTACACTCTTGCACTTGCCAAAAGAATCTCCTGCTTGTTCTCCTTCGGGTTGAGTTGCGTCCTGAATGCAAGACTCATGAGTGTAAGTGGCGGTGTTTCCAGATTTTCTGAATCGGGAATGGGACTGATGAGTGCCGGTTTTGAGACCTGGCATTCGAACTTGCACCAGGATGCGTTATTCACGGCGGAGAAATCGGCTTCGTCAATTTTCAACCAGCAAGGCCCCATAATATTCTTCCATAGGACAAATTGCTCAAACAAGGAGGTGTTTGTGCCGAAGACATGGGAGAAAGTCTCTCCCTTGGTGTCCATGGATAAGGCAGGCTTATCGTAAGGATAGAGTAGCTTCAAATATTCCGCCTCTTTAGGAATGTCTGGCAGTTCGAATGCGTATTTGCGAGTGCACGGCTTGATCTTGTGCATTCCAACCTTGAGTTTGGACATCATCTCATCGACTTCACGGTAAACATCTTCCATATCAACCTCCTCGTCGGTGTCCCTTCCGTGCTTTTGCCGGAACTCACGGGGGAGAAAGTAGAGTTTCCGCAAGATGTTATCGATCTTGACAAATGCGCTCACAAAGGAGCCAGTCTGTTTGTTCTTTACCTTTCCAAACAGGCATAAGCTGCCATTGACTTCGGTATAATCAAGCCAAAACATGCGCAAGCTCCCATCTTCTTCAACAGCGTCCTGAGCTCGTAGCTTGCCGAAGCTTCGCATTTCCGATGCAGGACTGCTAAGAACGTTCAATTTGCTTCTAACATCGTTCCAAGAAGCATCGACGTCCTCAGGTATCGGCTCTGCCGGAGACGAGCTCATAGGAGATGGGTAGCTTGGTTTCTTGACGTTGGGAGGTGGCCGACTGCTGGCCATGTTGACACTTGTTGCCTTGCTATCGTGATGCCCAGTAGCTTCCGCGATGTCCATCAGGTCGTTATCGTCCTCCTCGGGTTCCTCTACTTTGATAGGACCTGATGATTTTCGTTCGACCGCCTTGCTGATGGGGGAAGATGGCATCGGATCACTCATGGGGACGTCGTCATCATCTACCGCGGGAAGGGGGCCATCATTATCAAACTCCATAGCAGTGTCTGGTTCTTGTTCCTTCGCGAAGCGCATTGGACTGTCATTCTCGTCTCTTTTGATAGGCTTCCCCGCGTGCGTTTTCTGCGATAGTGGAGGAGAAAGGATCCGAACTTTTCGTCGAGCTTCCGATTTGATTATATTCTTCGTTGGAACGTGATTGGAAACGACGTTGGTGTCGACTTCTCCGAGAAGATCGGCCATAAACGCCTCGTCTTCAGCAGTAACTGCCGGCTGTATGGGTTATCAGCCGACGAGCCTATGATGCAGCCAAGTACCGGGACTTTTGCTCACCTTGGGCTTGGGTGCAGGGGCAGCGGCAGCACTATTAAAGTATTTGGAGATACCGTTATTTATCTTCTCCTTTCTTTGCTTTTCCTCCACGCGCTTTCTTTTAGCAGCTTTTCCCCTTGAGGGAAGTTCATCACTGTCGCTATCGTAATAATCCGCTGTACGCTCGTTCCAGACTTCCCGGCCGTCGTCCGCGTAGCCTTCGCCGTTGTCGTCGACTACGAAGTCATCCTGGTCAAGACGGTCACGGATGATCTTCTTATAGCCTTCATCGTCGACTTCTTCATAGATATCGCCTTGTTCTTCGATTTCATACGTGGCGAGGCGTTTCTTTCCAGACGCACGAAGAGCCCGCAGCTCTGCCAATGCCCGCTTGGAAGCCATCGCAAAGTTAAGGTGCAAGGCAATTGTTGCCTATGAAGTGACTCGCGTCGAAAATGATGAAGTGAGAACGACGCTCTGTATCTGTCCTTTTTTCAATTGGGCTTATAACGAGTCCAGTCTTGATGTCGTCGTTGCGGTGGAAGGGGTAATCGCGCGAGAGACATGCGTAACGCGTGAACCCGCATTAAGACGCGACCACAACGCGCTTGTCCCGCTTATCTCCGTAAGTGGTTTTCCCGCTTTGGCCAACACTAATAAGTTCTGAACATTATCTACACATACTCCGTATGAAGTAATTACTCGTCCAAATTAATCTACTCACAGTGGATTCGTGTGCCTATCAAAGAAGCCGGTCTTTGAACTTGAGACCTTGAGCCAGTCTGTATCCAGTCTCCGAGTATCCAGGTATCAATTGCTAACTGAGAAGACTACTGCTTTCTAGTTCGCACAGGACAAGTCCTCTCTATTAAAGTCAAGGATCTCAACGAAAATTAATCTGACAGATCGCCTGATTCCGCATCGGTGTATTCCTCTGAGAAATTATTAGGGAATCAAATCACGATGACTTCGATTGTGAGCGACGAAGAGAGATGACTTACCGCGAGCAAGACCAAAATCGAACGTCCCATCTAAAGTCTCTCTGAGAGTATCACGGATCACGGCTTGGGCTTCTTCTGTAATATCAGCATCTGTCATTGCATTCAAGACAGAAAGACTCAAGCCTCTGTTGCCGGGTCCAAGCTGGGAGATAAAGTCGAGTATCCCCTGTGTTGTGAACTCGCTAAAGGCGTGAATGACCAAGCTTTGTAGTTTCGGCAGGCACAGAAATGCGCTCCAAATGTCATCGTCGAACGTCTCACCGCTGATCCAGAGTCTCTCCAGCTTCGGAAGGTATGGAGTCAGAGTCACGACATGGTCAGGGGTGAAGTAATCGGATATGTCTTTTAATTCCAATTCTCGAAGCTCACTCAGCTGACCGATTGCTTGAACAAGCACTTCGTTGTCTTCCGGTATTTCGCTCCCCTCGCCCCGAAGATAGAGATATTGCAGGGACTGCTGGCAGGCTAGAGCTTGATGAAATTGGCGGTTGCCAGCCATAGAATATCCGGCAAGAGATAGAGTGGTCAGATGCAGTCCGTCATCGACGAGTACCTGAGCTAGCATGGTGGCATCGTCAACGAATCTTCTGAGCTCCAGGCGTCGTAGATTTTTGCAACTGCGTATCCATCGAGCTACCTCTGCCACAACGCCATAAAACCGTTCGTCCCGCGCAGCTGGAATTGAATCTGTTAAGACTAAGACCCTCAACGATGGAGGTGCTTCTAGAGAAGGCAACTCCGCAATAGTCTCGATAGTAAGGCTTGTCAGTTTCAGTTCCTGTAAGGAGTGCAAGTGCGAGCCTATTGCTTTTATAGAGCGAGGCCCTAAGTGTGAATTGCTCAGTACTTCGAAGTACTCTAAAGATTGCGGCTGTAGTTCATTCAGAAACCTCTCAGAATCGGTTTCTGCGCTGCTGGGAGGATTATTTGTCCTTGTAGTGGCGTTATCAGCACTGCGAAAAGGCAGCCGTGACTTCCAACATACCATCTGTATATTGTGAGCCTCTTGAAATCAGGGCAGTGATGGCGGATTTCATTTCCCGCATGCTGTGTCAGCGCTTCTCCAGACCAAACCCTCAACGCTTCCAATTGCGGCAGTTCTTGCAGCCATTCAGAGAGAGCGGAAGGTGGAACTGGAAACATAATGATAAGTGTGGTTCAGCCATCGAAGTAGGGAATGAGAATCTCATCACCTACCATTGCAGGAAAGACCCTTTATCGACGTCGTCTTTTTCACAATGGCTTCAACCAGTTAGCTTGCATGAAGACGTGGACGTGGGATGACGGCCAGTCCAACTGGACTAGTCTTTCTCAGGACAGAGAAGTTGCACTTGCCAGAACCGAATTTGACGACCCGCCAGATAGGGTCAGGAAAACTTCGCGACGAGCGAAGCCGTTTATTCCCTTTGGGCTCGTAGCCTCGAAACACAAAATCATGTAGTTCCCCTGAGAAGAACTCACTATTGGGCATTAACAGAATGAATAAGATGTCAATAGTCGTAAAAAGGATCCTACTCTGAAATCCTTCCAGCAAACTTCGAGTCTCGAAGAAGAGTCTCCAAATCGTCAAGATTCAGATATCGGATGTAGCTATAATACGGGAGATAAGTCTTGTCGAAGGTAGATAAGATGATTGAGCGCCACATGAGAGCCCATTTTCGTATTACAACTTCCTGTTCACTTCTGACACTGGCTAATGAAGCTCCAGCTCGTCGCGTTCTGAATTGCTCGTCCTCGGTTCCGCCGCCCATCACTGGTGACGTATCGTATAGTCTGGTGAGTGCGCATTGAGTGAAACAGCCAACCCCATGAAGATTCTTGGGTTGACTCTTACTGATATAGAATGTTCAATGCTTGAACAGTCAGGGCTCTGGAGGAAATTGCGCATTGGTATATGCTGTTGTAGTCCCTCTCGTCTCTTAGGATGTCCAAGATGATATACAGGATGTCACTTGGTAACGGGAACCCCATTTTGAAACAAAATCCTGAATGACGCCAGCTGAAACAGCTGATGAAACCGGGGGCTCGAAGGTAATGAGCACAAAGAAGTCCTAAGAAGGACTCTTTGAACGAATGCTGTTGTGTAAGAACTCCCGATGTCTGGGAATGTACCCTCCACGCATACAGATGTGATTATGTAATGTCGCGTTGGTCTGTTTTCTGACTGTGTAGACTGTCCTCGCGCCTCTTCAGCTACAATAATGACCGACGGTTCAGAGGAGAACATGTAGGAGACTATTATCAACACTGTCAATTGCAATTCTTTATTAATAGAATTGAGAAGAAAATTAGTCGTTGATTACAGCGACTGACTTTCGTCGAGCATCGGATTTCTACAAACATGACGAGCCTATCCTTCTCACTTGCTCCAGAGGCGTTGATTAAGCTGCACGACGTTCTGATATGTCTTGCGAGGTTTCACGAGAGCGTCTCTATCGAGGCAGAACATGACTTGGTAAGAGCTCTCCTGAATTATCCCGTCGAATCAGCTGCTCTGACTGACTCGATCGACGAAGCTTCGTCTGAGCGTCCTCAATTCGACTAAGACGGCATACTCGGCTTTTGTTTTTGAAGCCGATAAATTCTTCGAGAGCTACTCCTTCAGCCGAGGCAGAGGAACTTCTACAACTAGGAATGGTAATGTGGACAGGTTCTGCTGCCAGATATATCT
Organism: Evansstolkia leycettana; assembly: GCA_000787455.1. Taxonomy (NCBI): domain Eukaryota; kingdom Fungi; phylum Ascomycota; class Eurotiomycetes; order Eurotiales; family Aspergillaceae; genus Evansstolkia; species Evansstolkia leycettana. The sequence continues at coordinate 45,937 of JSYV01000363.1, read as the reverse complement.
CAAAGTAGGACGTCTTTTCTTTTGCTCTTGGAAAAAAAACAAGCTAACGCAGATCAGGCTCTGCTCTCCGTCTTTAAAGGGAGAACAAGTGAGAGAGATAAAGATACAGCAGTCGAGCACTGCGAGGTCGAACTACAAGATGATGCGCAGCAGGCTGAATGCAGACTTGTCATTAGAATGATTTGCGGTCTTGGTAAGGACTAATTTTACGCGAAGTTGACCGTTGCCCGTCAAACATAGACAGCTTTGTTTCGGATGCGGATTCTTACAATTTTGCCCTTCTCACCAGGTGTCCTAAAATCATACAAGCTTACATATGAACCGGCCACCATTCAACATGCAGTCTTCAACAGAACGACGGTGACGAATCAATGGACAATTGAGCCGAAATTCCTGAAAGAAATCATTGACCATTTCAGCCCGTCAGCAGAACAACTAGACATCTATTCCGACGGTGGCAAAGTTGTCTTCACGAGCTTTACCACAAAGATAACTGATGGAAAAGGTCTGAACATAGATCTGCCCCCCTCAGATGTAGCATTTGATTGATTCATTCTATAGAGATTCTCAAACAACCGGTACATACTTCAGTGGCCATTGATAAGAAGGATTTTGCAGAGTTCCTGGTTGAGGAGAACCTCCACGTTGCCATCAACGTCAAGGATTTCAAGGCTGTGATTGCACATGCTGAAACTGTGAATGCCACCGTTACAGCTCGATACACAAGGCCGTGCCGTCCTCTACAACTAGCATATGAATTTGACGGTGTGAGTTCGGAGTTCACATTAATGACACGCGGGGAAACAGATGGCGAAGAACCTCAAAACCCGTCGCAAATCGGTGATCGAGAACTATCCGCAAGGCAGACCCCGGCTCCCATTCAAGTCAACGGACGAGTCAATCATGCCGCGATGAGACCGCAAATGCCGCCGCCAGCCGGTCGGTCCATTAAGCCCCTTACTGGAACTTCCAACCGAACTGCGGAGACCGGCAGCCAGGTTCCACGGCCCCCGGCATCTATTGATTTTGACAGTCTTTTTGTTCCAGCAGACGATGACAGGCAATGGGACGAGCCAAATGAGGATGAGGAGGCTGAAGACACGCTCGGCTGGGATGCAACTGCCGATCAAGTCTGTTATCTCAATATAGTCATGTCGAAACAGAGAGCTGACAACGTTTCAAGGAAACCTTCAACGCGAGTCTCGGTCGGCGGCTTCAAGACACTGAGCCGAGTCTGACATCACATCGAAACCAAGAGCCGGAGAAGGGCCAGGAGGATATTGCTATCCCACCCACTCAACGAATCTCACAAGTAGGTCGCGTCGTATTGTTTCGTTTCAGAAAACTAACATCGATAGCTCCGTGGTCTTGGTCTCTTCGATTGAGGCTTTTTTCTGGCCTGCAGGACACAGTCCTCACCACCAGGTCAAGGTGTGCAAGGTGTCCCAGAACCGGAATTGATCACCATCTCCTCGAGGCGCTACAGCCGCCTTTGACTTCCAAACCATAGCTTCTTGTCACGATGTGATGATCCAGCTAGTGGCGCAACCAGCGCCAATTCCTGTGACAACCACGCCCTCGTCCAGTGTCAAGGGTATCTTATTATACCTTTCCTTGACGTTTCCCTGAGCATCTGTCTCAGGCCCACAATTACCATGTTCACCCCATCCAAACGCCACGACTGTTCCATCATCGAGCAGAGCAAGCGCATGCTCACTCCCCACAGCGATCTTCTTCGGCCTTGGCAAGCTTGCTGGCGGAAGCTGGCCTCGATCGTTCCGTCCCCAAGCCAAAACCGAAGAATCGCTCCGATGTACATAGATCCCATGCCAACTGGCAGCTACATAATGATATCCACGCAGTGCTTCCGGGGAAAGAGGAGCACCCGCTAAGATCTTCCACTTGTCATCCGGTGACCCCAGAATCACAAATTCGCTCTTGTCCTTATCGCCCGTGATAATCGTGAATTCACGCCCACATGCCGCTTCTTTCGCGCCGGCGGGAAACCGCACGCCCTCGATCTTCCTCGGCATCCATATAATCTTCTGCTGCGTCAGAGACTCTCCCAATTGCCCCTTTCTCGCTCCACCCCATCCATACACTTCCCCATTCGAGAGTATCACAACGACATGACCCATCCCGCTAGCCATAGACGTAATCTTCGTCCCCCGCGGCGGGAAATCAGGCACCCGAGTCGGCCGCAAACCCTTGACCGACGAGCTCCCGAGTCCTAATTCCCCCTTTGCTCCCGAGCCCATTACGAAAACCATCTGTTCGTTTTTGGGGGACTTGTCATCAGGCTCAGCAACGAGGATACTTCCCTCCCAAGTAGCAGCAACATGGCTAAACCTGTCAAAGACCTTTCCAGTCTCCTCCTCCACGATGACGACTTTCGTAAATTTCAGAATGGAATTGCCCCAGGTGCGTGAATCCAATCCGCATCGTCCATCGTCATTGCAACCCGCGGCATAGACGGTGCCGTTGTCGAGGCGTAAAAGCGTATGATTCCCACCTGCTGCGATGCGGGAGATCGAAACTGACGATACACCGTCGTTGCCGTTATCGTTCTTGTTTTGGTGTGGCGAAGATGTTGTTGCGCCGTGGGCGGGGAACCCTTCATCGAAGATGCATTTCTCAGGCACGGCGACATCCTCGACGTGGCCGATGCCGAGCTGGCCTGATCCGTTGGAGCCGAATGCGAAGAGGTGCATTATCTCGATGATTGAGTTGATTGATTCAATCAAAAGGTCCGTCTTTTTAGTGCTGGTTCATAAGGCAGGGTAAAGAACAACAAACAGTATAGCTAGTCGACAGGTATTTTCAATTTTCTCAAGGAAATGAATGACGCGGGCAATCGGCCTCCGCTCAAAGGTTGAAAGGTAGTGTCAGTGAATCTAGGTTGATAATTTATTAAATATTGTTCCGACAAATCTGTAGACCCTTTTTTATTCAAGACTAGGATAGGAGATCCAGAAGAGCAAAGGTAAGAAGATGCTTAAGGATTGATAAGAATCGCATTGATCAAATTGTGTGTTGCGTCCTCGCCGCTTTTAACAGCCCACTCCACAAAACAAAAGGCTTGCCTCAGGCAGTCCCAACTGCAGGCCAACTCCCGTTATATTGAATAGTTCGAAAGCAGGAGGTGATGGGGAAGTATTCATAATCATCAATAACGACATGACAGCAAGATGATTGTAAAATTTAATCCTATCCGCAGGAGTTGCGCCACGTAGGAGGTCCAAGTGCTGTAGCCAGGTAATTACTTCGTAGATCTGCACAGCACTCTCGATTCATCCAGTGCAAATAATGCGCGAAACTAAAGCTGGCACGGATTCCAATGGAGTGCGTAAGATATACTGAGATTTTTCTTACCTACCAAGAAACTCTAAGAGACAAATGTCTATGGAGCATGAAAAAGATGGGTATGTATTCCAATCTCCTCAGGATGGGGCGGTTGAGCCCACATTAAGTACATCAAGTCATGTGTAGGAATTTCGTACCGCCCTGCATAGCATTAAGGCGCTCTTTTTTCCGAACATCCTCAAAATGGAATCGTAAGCAAGAAAAAGTATATGTGGCAAGCAAGGTAATAATTAAAAGCGTGGAGGGGAAAGGGGTATAACGCGTATAGAGGATATGCGAGGGGTATTTTAGTTCTTCTCCGTGTTGGCAGACTCAGTGGTCTCACCCTCCTGGGCGGCAGGAGGAAGGGTGAAATGGTCACCCTTGGCAGCAACCGACTCCTGACCTCGGAACATGGGGCTGGTGCGGTGGAAGTAGTTGTGGACGTGACCCTCCAGCAAGGTCTCATCGGTGTCATCGACGATGAGCTCACTAACGTCCTTCTCAGCAGCCTTGCGGGCCATGGCAGCCTCCCACTCAGCACGGTACTCCTCAACCTTCTGCTTGTAGTCAAGCTCAGGGTCGTAGTACTTGCCCTTACCGCGCAGGCGCTCCCACAGAGACAAGTGCTTGGGGTGAACAGCGGGGCCGTGGTAGTCCTGCTCACGACCCTGGCGGATATACATCCAGCGACGCTCCTGCTCCTTCAGGTCCAGACCAGTGGTGTCAGGAAGGAAGAGCCAGGTGAGAATGACACCGCCAAGACCGAACCAAGGGACGACATAGAACTTGGTCTGAGTGTCGATGTAGTTGTAAAGGACTGAAGCAAGGAGAGCACCGAGCTTACCAGCTGCGGCAGACAGACCGTGGGCGGTAGCACGGATGGGAGTGGGGAAGACTTCGGCAGCCACCAGGAAAGTGACCGCGTTGGGACCGAACTGGTTGAAGAAGGAACTCAAGAAGTACATGGCCTGGAACGCCTTGATGTGGGCGGGCGAAGTGTAGTACTTGTAGTGGAAGCCAGGAACAACGAAGAAGATGAAGTCCATCAAGAAACCAATGATCTGCATCCACTTGCGACCATAGAGCTTGTTGTCGATGAGGAAGCAGGCACAGTAGTAACCGCAGAGCGAAACACCAACGTTGACCAAGTTCCAGAGCCAACCGGTCATGAGAGTGGATTGAGGGCTGATGACAGAAATGAACTCACTCTGGAACAGCTTGTTGCCGTAGAAGAAAACATCGTTGGCAAACCAGCCACCAGCGGTCGCAAGGAGACGGAAACCGAAATACTTGAAGGTGAGGCGAAGAGACTCGGTGTCGTAGCCAGTGACCGAGGCCTTCCTCTTAGCAGCATTCAACTGCTTGCTGGCAGCCTTCATGTGGTAGGCACGGTAGTACACGAGCCACAGGGTGCCAGCGGCGGGAATGGCGAAGGAGATACGGTAGGTCCATTGAGCAGCCACCTCCGAGTAAGGGGGGTTACCGCTGCCGTGGTGGAAGATCAGGAGCAAGAGGATCAGGATGACCTGGTTGAAGAACTGACCCCAACCCTGCATCAAGAAAGCACCAGTGACCTTGCGACCACGGTGAAGACGGTCCTCCTTGGTCGAAACCTTTCCGGAGCCAACTGCATTCTCCATACCGGCGGTAGCAGTCATGGGGTATTCACCACCTAGGATACAGTCAGAAAAAAAAGGCCTGATTGGTTACCACATGTCTCAGGAAGAGCAACGTACCAACGCCAATACCGTAGAAGAAAAGGGACCAGGCGTAGCAAATGACCCAGCCGTTCTGGGTGACACCCCAGGCAGCGACAAGCATGATAAGACCGATGAACATGATGGTGGCATCTTGAATCAGACCCCAACGACGACCGATCCTGTGATGCAATATTGTTAGACACTCGTAGACCGACAGTCAATCAAATGCGGGGAGGTAGGCGCCATACCAATCACCAAGAATACCGACAAGAACCTGACCGACGATGATACCGATGATCTCCAGATAATCAATGGCGGCGATCCAGTTGGCACTGCAGATCTTGTTCTTCTTCCAGCAGTTGGGGAAAGCATTCTGGAAGAGGGGCTTGACGTTTCCAATGGAGAAGAGAACATAACTAGACGAGAAAAAAAAGGTCAGCCGTCGGTTTCCCAGCCTAACTAGAATAGTCGTCTTGATATGGACTAGACAAGGGCATCGACAATCGGCACTTACCCCTCGAGACCCAAACCAGCACCGGGGAGAACCATATTACGGAAGTACCAACCGAGCGGGGAAAGGGGATCGGTCTTGATCATGGCCCAGATGCTTCCCAGCTCGCGCTTGGCTTCAGCGGCGTCATACGAGCTGACAAACTTGATCTTCTGCATCAGGGGAAGATCCGCCCAGTAGATGCCCTCGGGAGTGTAGCTGTCGTCAGGACGGATCAGGCGGTCGAAGGCATCCTTCTCATGGACATCCATGTCCTCGAGGGGCTCATGGGTGCCCGTCATGTCGGGGCCGTGAGGAGCACGTGGGCCGTAGTCAGTCATCTTGTCAATTGCAGTTCCCCTGGAGAGAAACGAGACAACAGACGGGTTCTCTCGGCTGCTTCGAGATGGGAGGAGGTTGCGTTGGCGTGCTTGCGTTCCCGTCACTACTACCTGGTAAGGCACCGGGAGGTAGAGAGAAACGGAGAAGTCGGTCGAGGTTGACCGTGAGAGGCGTCGCACACGATGCGAGCCAAGTCTGACAAGACCAGCGGCGGCTTCTTATATCCAGACGGCGGCAGAAAAATCTCTGGGCAGTGAAAACCCACGGCGAACACATGGGTGCGCCTCGCATCCTGATAAGTCAATGTCGACTTTTTCGAGGCGGGTTCCACGGCAGACCCGGTCTACCCAAAAACTGTCGAGTCTTGGTTGCTTGTCATTCAATGGTCCACAGTGATCCATTAGCGTAGAGAACGCCTCGGAACGCCTCGGGCGCTGAGACAGACAAGCAAAAAAACCAATATTTGCTGAATCAGGCGACTCTAGACTACCTAGGGACGGACTACTCTGCTGTACAACTTAGCGCGGGTTACATCATGAAGCCGTCAATACTGTGATAATACCTGGAGTTGGTATTTCTTTCTTTTTTTGCTCTGAACTGGGCGCGCAGTGGGACAAGGTCGATGACATCTGCTGGTAGCCAATCAAGAGCGCACGTGGCGGCAGAATCTGGGAGGACTTGCCTGATCGACCTTATCACCGCCTGCCTGATAAGACCCCAGATCCGTGCAAGGTTCCAAGTGTTCCCAAGGCCTCCGATCTGGATCCTCTCTTTTCAATAGTCCATTCGGCCAGTCCCATTTCGCTAGGGAAGATGGGACCAACCAATGAATGTTCGCCGTGTTATTTCTTCTTGTTTTGGGGTATGGAGTATCTATAATTTCTGTTTCTCAGCTCTAGTCTCTAGATGACAGATGTCGGGGGAATTACCCACGGGTGGCAACCATCACTCGCCAACAGTGCTCCGAGAAAAAGGCAGGAAAAAAAAACCCGAAGGGCAAAATGTCAACTCGCGGAATATTCCTTCGTGTCACTGTCGAGTCATCCTGGAATCGGGCACGTGCTGTACTGCTAAGCCTGACGATGGTCACGATGCTGATTAATGGAAATGGAATTTATTTATCGATGGATCAATAATCCACAATACGGAGACATCGAACACTAACGCATGTCGCACGTTCAGGGCTTAGGTCCATGGCTACCTAGCTTAGATCAAACCCCAAATGTAGGACTTCCGAGTCTCACCTGCGTTTCCATCGATTAGCTTTGGTGGTCCGAAGATCAAAGACGTCACGTCACTACTTGTACTGTGATCCATTGACGAGCTGTGTCTCGTACTCTGGTAACTTCAATATGTATCTACACGAGTCGCATTAATGATGCTTTGTAGGCATGTTCCATCATCATCACCATCATCATCAACATTATGAATCTTCAACGACTGCGGCCTGCCATGCCATCCATCCATGTCAAGCCCCCATCTTGGAAGTCCGCGCGGGCACTAACATGAGCAAAGCCTAAATAATGGAGGCTTCGAGCGCGAGCCAGTCAGCATGTTCCCTGGAGGCACGTTTCGGGCTTGTCTTCAAGCCACTTCCCATCCCAGTATCTTGGCAGGTTCATCAAATTGGCCCGGGGTTCTCATGAAGCCTTCTCCGAGGACACGGTCATCTCACTTAAATGGGTTCGAATTCACGAGTGCTTCAGCTGGGCGCATCCCACGCATGCTTCAAGTCCTGCAGTTTCATTCGTTTCACCAGATGGGCATTGACTAATCATTTTTTACGGGTATCTGTAGACTACATGTCGCGAACGTGCCCACGCAGGTTCATGCATACTACAGTTGCTTCCTGCACTACCTACGAGCTAGAAGTAGCCACAGCCTGCTGCATCTAAAGACTGGATTATCAGGGTCAGTCGAATCACCTCCTGGACCCAGTAACTCCATCGCGCTTATACCAGCATTATTATTCAATCGCTGGCTCGCGAATTCCAATTCGCGATTTTGCTGTTCCAAAAATCCAACACCTCGCCAACTCGTCCAGCCAACCACGCCTTCGTGATGACAACCATTCGACATCCCACGTGGTGAATCTTGTGCATTCCATGAACACCTCCGTCCATGGATATGACCCTGCAGCTCAGTAGTTCTCACTTCTCATTTAAGTTCTCTCGAAGGGCAGAGGCAAATCTCTTCGAGAGACTGCCCACGTGTACGGAGAACTCCGTATGGTTCAAACTTCCATGCTCCCAGTCGATGGGACTTCCGCCGATGGTAATTGTGCGAGATCCTTTGAAGCAAAGTTCTAGAAGCACGCTATTGCTTCCAGTGGCTGTTACACTTGCTTCAGATGGCGTTGACAGAACACAAAACCGATGGTCCTGTACTCCTGAGTCCTGACCACTTTTCCATCCATCAACCACCAGAGACCCATTCTTTTTTTCGATTAACTGGGATGGCATTCCGCCACAATGCTTAGCAATAATTGGCTGGCGCGGTACGCCATCTGGTAAACTGGTGTATATGCGTGACTACAGTATGCCTCCTTTCTTTCAGGAGATCAGACAACTGCGGTCTAGTCCCCCGTCCATCCTTCCGTGTCGCTGACTGAGTCAGATTCTGGGAATAATCCCTCGTCCGGCTTGCTCGCTGATCCACTTTGGGCTTCAATCCTTACCAGTCTGATGCCTGCAAGGCAGATTTCAAATCTGACTCGGCCATGTGCATATCCAGTGGACCACTCGCTGTTTTGCTTTGAGAGTTCTTATCTCATATTTAGTCATCATCAACTCTCTTTTGTTTTTCCTCACTCACTCCACACACAGTAAGATTTGATTCATACCACCTACATTTCGAGAGATTGATTGTGTTGAAACCGAGGAGGCCTCAACATGTTCGAGTTACGCCAGAATGGTCAACGGAGGGGGCAGAACCATATGGGTTTCCCTATGTCTTAGGTTCGACTAACCCATGTCACGCCGAGCCATTGTGAAGGCGCAGCCCTCGGATATGCTCGTTGAGATCTTCTTGGCTTGATGACTCCGTTCACTTACCAGACACCACCGGAAAGCTTATCGACGCCGATTAGCTATCGAAGATGCCAACTTCTGATCCATTTGAAGAGGAAGATGGCTTCATTCTTGGCTTTAGCCAAGTAATCATGACTCCGTGGTTCCGGGCGGCTGCGTCCATTCTATTGAAGTCGACGGTGGCCGGGACGTGGAACCCAAAGCCAGTCGGACTCCTTGGGAACGGCACCTCCTCTGCGGCGAATTCCAACGTTTGGAAGTGGAAGCACGAAGTCGGCGCTCCACGACTTCTATAATTTCCATGAGTTCCTCAACAGGAGAAGCGACCTTGGCAAAGAAGAACCCGTACTCGGGGCAATTCTTCTGATGCGCAAGCTGTTTCTAAGTACGGAGAAGCTCAGCTCGACATCGGAGAGAATTGATTCTTTCGAGCAATATGCGTGTATCATTTTCGTGAACGAGAGACGCTTGATCATCAATGCAGTCAGTCAACCATTGGCGATGTTGCGTGGTACCATACATTCGGACCGAGAAATCCATTCTCGTTCAGCGCCTGCGTGTTGAGATTCACACACCGTGTCTGGTTGACATACTGTGCCTCGGATCAAAGGATGTTAAGGACGGATGGGTCTTCTGAACAGGATGACGGCCAGGCCGATTGTAACAGCCCCTTCGTCTTCATGGTACCTCTGATGCCTTTTATCACGCACAGAGCATAACACACGAATTCTCCGAATACGATCATTCTCGCTGTATCGGAGATTTCTCAACACTTCAACGGCCATGTTTCGATAGACTGCGTTCTCCAGTCCGACTCGCAACACACGGTAGGTATGTAGAGACGATGACCGTTGAGAGCCGAACAGTAGCTCATCAAATACTGTAGGCAGATCGAACCGGTTCGACTAACCTCTCCGCATATTCCAAGTTTCCGACGACTGAGGTTCTGCAGTTCTGGTTCTGTCGTTCGCTGATACGGTGCATACCTAATTGAGCGATGACCCTGGACCTGACGATCATGAAGATCCGAAGCAGTTTGTGTTAGACGTAGAGAGCATGCAAGAGGGATTGTTGTGTAGAACTTGTTCTGTGCCTTTGCACTCCATATATGCGCTGATGTCGCCAGATAGTCGCTAACGAGATGACGTTCTCTCGCCTGCCTAAGGAATGTTAAGCTCAGCTATCCCCACCTGTTTGGTAGAATAAGAAGAAAGGGTCAGGATGCCAAATTAGCAGACATGTCAACGTTAGGTTATGAGACAAATTCACAAGAATAAGAGAAGCGATAAATTTTACCACTTTTGGACTTATTCTCAGCGTATGGTCGCACATACACTCCAATTCAATCGATTGTTGATGGTTGTTGTCGGCTGGGCAGGCTGATTTGCGAAGTTGCGACGTCGATAATCGAAACCAGCCCCGGAAAAAAAGAGGTCAAAAAATAATCAAAATGAAATTTCTTTCTGCCTGAACTAATTTCTTCTTCATTAAACTTGCCTTTCTTCACTGCTTCCCAGGAGGTGAGATTGTGGTGCACATTGCTATCGATGGCGAAACAAGTGTGGGGGAGGCTGGGCATGCATGATGTGCATGCTTGAGATCAGTCAGGCAAAAATAATGCAAGCCCCATCTATGATAGTAGCAGATGACTGAACAAGTGAATAATTTTAGAACAGATAAGGACAGTTTTCTCATACTGAGTTTCTCCGAGTACTCCGTAGAAGCGCTGGATTGCAAGCAAGAATTTGCACCTTGACAACGCGTCTTCAGGAGGGCGGAGTATGCACGCAAGATCCAGTCATGATTCGAGCCTTCAACATTCAGCATCATATATAGCTTCCCATTGGTTTCACGTACTCAGATCAATTCCTTTTTTAAGATATTGAAGGTAGGATCTGTTAACCTGGTTCCAGTTGAAAAAGGGACGATCTGCGTGTAACCACTGCACTTCACTCGTGCACTGAACAGGACACTTCCTAGCATACAACTGAGTGGATTCGAATTGCAGTACAGTAATAGTATTGCAACTTATCCTCAACTAGGTGAGAACTTTGGGACCAGATAGTCTCTATCTCGTTTCAAGCAAGAACTGTTTCTGTCGAGACTGACCACCTGCTGAACTAAAGTAAAACTGCCGCATCGAACTCAAGTCCATATCCATATCGCATTCAAGTAAAAGAACAAGGACACGCTCGGAACCCGAGAAACGACGAGCCAAATGCCTTCGTGGTTCGGCCTTTTGCCATCGGTGACAGCTTTGATTGCCTTCATCTTGGGCACACTATGTCTCTTCGCTGGTACTCAGAACAACTTCCTCGTCAAAGCTGACATATTGACGGTATGTGCCTTTCGATCTCTAGATCTTTTTTTGCCAGAGACATATTGACGCCTGTTACCTTCTCAGCTTCAAACTCCCAACCTTGGCAAGGGCGACGGCATACACGACTTCTACTCTGTTTATGTGATGTCATATTGTGAAGGATTTCTTGTCGGATCCAAGACGAACGGTTCGAGCGATACTAACCTCGTGCGAAATGTGACGAGCTGTTCCAACCGCACCGTGCCGTTCTCTTTTAATGCGACGGCGGCGCTTTCTACAGAGATCACAACTGGGGTTTCCTTGGCTAGCCTTGGCTGGCCAAGTGCAATTGGTGTCGACTTCGATGCTCTTGCAGTTACCAGCCAGACGATGGGGGTGCTCTACCTGATGGGAGCAGGAGCTGCCGCTCTCGCCATCTTGGTCAGGCTTTGGTTGACATTGACAGGAGGGCCTCGACAATCGGCGATCGAGCTCTTTTTTCTAATGGTCAGTACATTCGGCGAAGCTTCCAGAGGGAACCCCATTCACCCTTTTTTTTCAGACGAATTTGACGGCTGACAAGTCACGACCTTCAAACAGTTGAGCTTTCTTAGTCTAGGCATCGCTTCGACCATCGCGAGCGTCATAGCGATCGAATTCGTCGACCTTATCAACCAGCACAGCCAAGGTTCCGGGGTGTCGGCTAACCATGGCAGCCAGTTTCTGGGATTGTCATGGTTCACCGTCGTCCTTTTGTTCATTGGCAGCCTCGCCAGTCTGGTCATGGTGATCATAGATCACGCCCGACGCTGCATGTGTGAGCCACTGCCTTCGTCAGACGCGAAAGAAGAGTTAGCGAAAGAAGAGACAGGGAACGAAGATACAGGGAAAGAAGAGACATCGTGAGTTTCTCTACGATAGAGGAAAAGGTCAATCAAGCATTGAACAAGATTGGGTTCGGCGAAAGTCAACGATGGGTAAATGGAGAGCTTTTGAACCGTGCGGGCCACAGTGAAGATCTTCAGGAACTCGCAGCGGTGGCGTCATCTGTGGAAGTGTTTGGATTGTACTTTGTTGATACAAGCGTTCCTTGCAGTGTTAGGAGTGCGATATCCTTCGGGGAGGTTTTGATGGGTTTCGAGTGTCATTTTGTATGAATTGGTGGTCTGGTGGAGGATATCTGACGCAAGAGTTGACATTTGCACAATTGCGCCACGAGAATAGTACTGCATCTAACGAAATTAAGGCTGAATACAATATCAAAATCGGCGTCCTCTCCCAGACAAGAGAAATTGGCAGGGAATCCATTCAGTTGACACTCCGACGATATAACAGGGAATGGAGGTAGCACTACATGCCCAGAAACTTCGGCTTCCTTGGGCATCAAGGCACCTAGATCTATCTCGACTTACCGTTCCAAAAAGCAACAAGGATATGTGGCTGTGCCAGTGAACTGCATATCCAGCGATAAAAGGAAATTAAAACGGGGTTGCGGCTGAGATTTTCCGGGGCATTTTCGTTCAGTTCGGTTTCGTGCCATTTGCGCACACCGAAGTACGGAGATGAAACAACCACAACACGGGATGATACTTGGAGGACCTCGATTGCGGTCCGAGGATAGCAATTTAGCAAGTCCTGTGAAACCCGGAGAATTGTGATCTGACAACCAGACAGGCATACTGTATGCTGTCTGCTTTTCTGTTCCTCTCGGCGACAGGACGAATGATCAATCATCATGTTTCTCCAGTAGCTCCAGGAATTCATCATTCTTCTTTGGGGAGAAGTGGAAGCTGATCAGGACGCCTAATGCCTAACAAGGATGAACCCTTACTGTACAGCGATACCGCTTTTTGACTGCAGATTTTCTCGGGAATCAAGGGGGTCAAAGCTGCATAGCAGACTTCTCATGGCAGTATGTGAAGTCGGATATTGCATGTGAGCGTGCCTCCATGCATGGATGCCAGCCTTTGCGAGGAAAGGTCAGCAAACGGCGTCGTTGCTGTGATCCGTCAACATTGTAAACCAGACTGGATATTGTGCGACGCCTTGCATTGATGTACAGTACATAGTCACATGAGAAGATGTCAGATGTCTAATACTTCCCAGATTCTATATACTCATGTTCCAATTCGCCTTTCCAGACCGGCGTCTCTTCGGTTCATTTATCTGTCCTAGACCTGAGGCGGAGCAGTGGAGAAAGAGGGGCCGATCGTCAGTCTAAACCAGTGCCAGCGGACGCTAACATAACACGGACGATTTCTGCACGTCATGGCGGCCATGCTACTTTGGCTGGAGGTACGGAGGAAGATTCATGATAGACTATGAGTCTATGACATGGGAGGCTTGAGAATACAGAACCGGAAATGGATTCTGGGGTCTACAATCCATTCCGTCTACCTGCATTCTATCCAACTGTTGAAATGAGACCCAGCTAGTGAGTGGATTATAACTTACCTGAGTGGTATGACAATAATGACATTGAAACCGACCGTTCTCTCTGACAGGCACCGGGGCTTTCTCCCGCAATTCTCGCTTCGCTCTGCCTGTCTCTGGAATGTGAGTGGCTGGAGTACCCGCTATGACATCGTTCCCCATCAAAACACCCGCAATTAAATCATTATTCTCCTTGTCGTTGCTGTTGCTGTTGTAACTGTCTGGTGAATGGACAGCGGTTCAGAGAGAGAGGTGCCCCCCAGCAGGAGCTCCAGCTGCAAACAGCAGCAGCAGCAGCAGCAACTGCAATCATTTCCTCAATCCGGCCCTGTTTCTGCTTCTTCCCTTCTTTTCTGTCCCTTCCTTCCCCACTTTTCTTCTTCTTCTTCTTCTTCCTCCTCTCTTTTCTTTTCTTTCTTCTCCATTCAAATACTCCAGCTTCCCCTGCTCTTGTTGCTTTTGATTCCTTGCTCCAGGTATGTATGATTTTGCACTCGCTCTGGCTGTTGTTCTGTGCTCTTGTTTACGACACATCTCTGTCACAGTTACTCTCAGTGACGTCGACAACTCTCCCAAGCTAGGATCTTCTTCCGCCTTCACCACATCAGCGATCGACTGCCACTATGGGAAAGACGGCGATTCAGTTCGGCGGTGGTAACATCGGCCGTGGCTTCGTTGCCGAATTCCTCCATGAGGCTGGTTACGAGATCGTCTTCGTCGATGTCATGGACAATGTCATCAACGGACTGAAGAATGCCAAGTCGTACCAAGTCACCGAGGTCAGCGAGCACGGCGAGAACACCAAGACCATCACCAACTACCGCGCCATCAACTCCAAGAACCACGAGAGCGATGTTATCCAGGAGATCTCCACTGCGGAAGTTGTCACTTGCGCTGTCGGACCCAACGTCCTCAAGTTCATTGCCCCTGTCATTGCCAAGGGAATCGATGCCCGTACCGTCTCCAAGCCCCTGGCCGTCATTGCCTGTGAGAACGCCATTGGCGCCACCGACACTCTTTACGGCTTCATCAAGGAGCATACCGACTCCGGTCGCCTGGGCTCACTCTCCACCCGTGCCCGGTTCGCAAACTCCGCCATCGACCGTATCGTCCCCAACCAGCCTCCCAATGCTGGCTTGAACGTCCGTATTGAGAAGTTCTACGAATGGGTTGTCGAGAAGACTCCGTTTGGCGACGTGGGTCACCCTGACATTCCTGCTATCCACTGGGTCGACAACCTGGAGCCGTACATTGAGCGCAAGCTCTTCACTGTCAACACTGGACATGCCACCACTGCCTACTACGGTTACCACCACGGTAAGAAGATGATTGCGGATTCTCTGGCCGACAAGCATATTCGCGACACCGTCCACAAGGTGCTCGACGAGACTGCCTCCCTCATCGTTGCCAAGCATGGCATCTCGGAGGAGGAGCAGAAGAAGTATGTCGACACCATCATCACCCGCATCTCGAACCCGTACCTCGAGGACAATGTCGAACGTGTCGGCCGGGCTCCTCTGCGCAAGGTTTCCCGCAAGGAACGCTTCATCGGACCCGCCTCCCAGCTTGCTGAACGCGGCATGAAGTTTGACGCTCTGCTCGGTGGCCTTGAGATGGCGCTTCGCTTCCAGAACGTCCCTGGTGACGACGAGAGTGTCGAGCTGGCCAAGATCCTCAAGGAGCTGTCGGCCGAGGACGCCACCGCCAAGCTCACCGGTCTGGAGAAGGATCACCCTCTCTACCCGCACGTGGTCAAGGTGGTCCAGAAGGTGCAGCAGGACTCCAAGTAGGATGCCTTCGCAATCATTCTCAGTCGTCTGACTCTTCTTTTCCTTGTAATGTCGTGGCTCATACCGGCTGTGATTGAAGGGATCAGGGTGGATCACGAATCTGAGAACGAAACGCAAATATTCTCTGCGGGATTGAGTTTAGCTGCAGGACGGTAGCTTGAACCGCATGGGATTTGGCGAACAATGGTAGGCGCGATGGAAAACTCGGACTCTGGTAGGCTTATCTATGATTTTACGACACTGGTTTTCGGCAAAATGACTAGGCCTAGCAATGAAACATCTTTTATTTCTTTGTCTGATGTGTAGGCGTGTAAGTGGTTCTATTGTTCAGGTAAACAACGAAGTACAAGGTTCTCGATGCTCGGGGTCCAGCTCAGCATGGGTAGAAAACATCTAGGCGTATACGATGTTCCATAGCTTGCAGTGTAAACTGAACGACAGTATGCCAACTACGGCCACGGACTTAGCAATTGACTACAACCCCGGAAGCATCCAGCATCAGCTCCGTCAGCTACCAGCCAACCTACCAGAGCAATTCACAACAGTGTGCCGTGCACGGTAATCTTCACGTGAGAAGAGCTGTGTTTGAAAACCAAATATTCTATCCTTAGCTTGTTGCTGTATACAATCGTTGGAATAGCAGTTGAAGATGAATGGAGTACGTACGAACTCTCGAACCGGTTCCATCCTTCCATTTTACGTCCCTGCCAGCACACAGTCCTCCTGAATAAATAAACAATGCTGTGTGGAAATGATACTGGACTAAAACTAAGAACAAAAAAGATAGATTCATATACACTTCCAAAAATGTATTCATCCGACACCTACAGGACACTGTGCGGTCGAAGCCAAGAGATTTCTAATCTCTCCCCTTAACCGCTCGGGCAAAGTGTCTAATTATTGAAAAGGTCCGATGATAATGCACCATGAGCCAAAGATTGATTATCTACTGGCGTTGGGAAATTGAATTGCACATCATCATCACTGAGCAAGTTCGAGATTCACTGGTCCCAATTGAGGACGCAATGTTAAGTGAAAGAAGAAAGATGCAGGGTCGACATCCATGCTTCTCTCTGTGCAGGATAAAGCAGTTCCGTTTTCTATTACTCTGATGTCTTCGCGCAGATTGGGCATGATATATATATGTGCATCATTTCTCAAGTCGAATTAAGCAACCTCGCACATGATGGACATCATCGCCAAGGAGACTCTCCCACCAGTCAGCCAAAGTTGACCTACCATACTGCAGTGCAAATGGCATGTATTCCACCCCGTTTGCAGGAACGACAATGTTAGTTTCACCCAGGCTGGTCTTAGGACACCTTGCTGCCAACGATAATCACTTCCTAGCACCTCCTTGAGCTCGAACACGTCTGAACTATTCAAACCACTCAGATGGTGAAGGGAAAACTTCCTGATCCAGCAGGCTGTGAGTACTATCCTTCAGCAATGCTGTTGATCTTGCCTGCTCCTCTGGAATCGAAGAGTAGCGAAGCTCGCAATGGACAACGCATGTGGTCAAGATACAAGGATGATATCAACGTGGAAGTCAGCATGGTCTCCGTATGGAATATAATTCCATCACCGAGGCTTGGGCCAGTACTTATTCAAACGGCGAGAAAGTCGGGAATATCATACATTGAAACAATCATGCGCTAACAGGCATTGTTGGTAACTTGCAGATGCAAAATAGGTAGGTCATAGGGGGCTTGCTGATATACAAGACTACCATTGTCTACTCTGTGAACAACATCAATGCTATCATGCAAAACAGTGACCAGCAGCACCGATCTTCCACGTTCTGCCTATACATAAGATGAGTCGTTGAATCGATTCCCACTATGGACAATGAAGGGCACAAACCTGCCCAAATCCAATATCAGATGGCACTCCAATTCTGTGTTCGCATCCTCCAGTTCCAAAGTCATCTTACTACTGTGCCTTCCTCGCGACAACATGGATGAAGAATTTCTGCCACCCTATAGTATGCTAGACACAGACTCAGCATCCCATGACTCTCCAGCGCCATCATACATATCGTTTCCTCCATCTTACCATACCATAGATTCCGACAATGCCTCGTCATCGAGCCCCAACCGCGCCAACCTCAGCGCTAGAGCCAAGAGACACTCTCGCGCCGGCAAATTCTTCAAAAAGCTGGGTGCAAGTATCGGCCAAAAGCTCGCAGATATCTGGTTTTATGGGATTTTTCACGATTTGGAGCCAGAAGATGGGGAGTCATGGGGGAAGAAACTCGCCGCATGGGCCAAGAAGTTGAGAAGGAGACACAGAGCCGACGGCCAGAATGCAGATGCCGATTGAAGAGACCGTCAGAAAAGGATTGATTTACAACTTGCTATCCACCCATCGCGGCTTCCTCTTCTCCACAAACGCCCTCACTCCTTCCTTCATATTCTCGCCGGCATACAATCTCTTCACCCACTGCTCCGTGAGCAATCTCGTCCCCTCCTCAGCACCCGCGCCTTCCCATCCCATCTTCACCCCCTCACGGCTCACAATCACCGCATCGGGACTATTGCCGGCAATCACCTCTGCAACTTCCACGGCCCGTTTCACCACGTCCCCATCGACGACTTCGTTGACAAACCCCCACTTCTCCGCCTC
Source organism: Evansstolkia leycettana (assembly GCA_000787455.1). NCBI lineage: Eukaryota > Fungi > Ascomycota > Eurotiomycetes > Eurotiales > Aspergillaceae > Evansstolkia > Evansstolkia leycettana. The sequence goes on along the minus strand of JSYV01000363.1, from coordinate 27,884 downwards.
AGCAGCAGAGACATTCCGTCCCGTCAGAACCATCTCCATCGCTCGCTGTTTCCCAACCGTGCGAACAACCCGCGGTAAAGCGCCGGCCAGCGCGATAACCCCGCGCTTCACCTCGGGAAACCCGAACACCGCGCGGGACGAGGCGAGAACGAGATCCGCGTTGACGGCCATCTCGCATCCCCCGCCGAGGCAGAGGCCGTTGACGGCGCAGATGATGGGTTTGAGGCCGGAGCGGCGCGAGAGGCCGCCGAATCCTGAGGGGGGCATTGCGGCGCGGCCCTTGTTCGACTGGTTCTGAGCATTCCATTCTAGTTCGAGTGGGTTAGAATCTAGCACGCAGCGGGGAGAGAGAAAGAAAGAAAGAAAGAAAACGAAAGAGAGAGAGAAGAAGAAGAAGAAGAAGAAGAAGAAGAAGAAGAAGAAGAAGAAGAAGAAGAAGAAGATAAGAAGAAGAAGAAGAATCGGGCCTACCCTTCAAATCGGCTCCCGCGCAAAACGCCCTCCCTGTCCCTGTTAGGATCCCCACGCGCAGGCTGGGCTCGTCATCGAACCATTCCCAGAGAGCATGCAGTTCCGCGTGGCCCGCTGAGTTGATGCAGTTCAGATCCTTGGGTCGGTTCAATGTGACGAGGAGGATCCGTGGCGTGGGGAAGGAGACGAGTGCATATTGAGTGCTTGGTGGAGGGTTGGTGAATTTTGGTTGAGCTGACATTTTTTTTCACCTTGCTTTCAGCTGCAAACCAGATAGTCACTTCAACTTGATTTTGATGAGAGAGTAGTGATGTTATGAGGCTTTGATGTCCAGTGTGTCGAAGCTTAGTTGTGGAGGTAATGAGTATTGAGCAGATGGAATGATGGAGGAGTTGTCGCAGGGTCGAAGGATGTTGCAGCAAGAAGGACAATAGGACAGAGTGTTTGATTGACTTTATGTACTCGCAACACGACTGATCGTATCGTGATACCGATCGTGATTGTTGCTAATGTAGTAATGCTCGGTGTGATGGGGGGAGCGATGGAGTCGTACTTGGAGCTGCTTTGATTAACTTTGACTGATCGGGAGGCTCGAAAGCCAAGCAAGCGCTTTTGATACGAAAGTCTGAAATGAACTGGTCGCTTGGGGGAGACCTCTTCGTATACAGGATCAAAGATTCAATTCTACTGTATTTAGCAGCTATGCAAGATATTGAGAGTTATGAACAGACAAGGTTGGTCTGGTCTGGGGAAGGATAAACTGGGGATAAGTCCTCGGGGTTAAAGCCGAGGTCCGCTTTGGTTCACGTATGGGGAAGACATTATGCCGCGGCTACAGGCAACTAATTAGTTATAGAGGACAACGGTACTCACCCACAGTTGAGTAATAATAATCATTGCGCTATTCTCGGGCCATCAACGCCGAAATTTGAAGGCATCGGCTCTTGCAGTCTCTACGTAGACCTTCCTGGTGTTTAACAACACGCTTCTCATGTGGTCCATTCTACTGGTATCTCTCGATCAAAACGCGGGTATATCTGAAGCTCGATTGACCTTCTCACTGGTATTATAGAAAAAAAATATATCCCACGCAATCTGGCCCACGCCTTTCCAAGTAATTTCTAGCTCCCATGAACGCCGGCGAAATGCTTAAGCAAGAACTGAAATTGATGAAACATTCAACACAGGTGGATATCAAAGGGTGGATATGCGGGGGATCGGATCATGCAGAGACTGTAAAAATTCATTCACTGACACACACTATGCCTTGTTGATCCACCCACTATGTACCATGAAATCATAAATCCGGCTTGTTTTGGCGCCATCGATCTATTCCTGTTAGCCTTTGTATAATGAAAGATTGAAAGGGCACCACCCTACCTTGCAGATAGCCCGTGCGTCTTTCTTCTTCAGACTGCCGTTCTGTTTCATGGCTTCTTTCAACAGAGCCTCCTTAATAACCAGGTATGGTTTCGGCTGAAGGCGGAGCACGTTGCAGAGTTCGATCTCCTCTTTCGTCAACAAGTGAAGGTCCGGCGCGCCCTCGGTCTCCAGCTTCAACGGAGTCACCCCGCTCAGAGGTTGGACTACATATTTCGATTTGACCGGTTGGGCAGTGCTCAAGCCATCGCCGTTGCTGGCAAACGCGCGATCAAAATCGTTCATGGGGGGAGGATTAGGCTCGGGGGCTTTCGTTGCATCATTGGCTTTCTGCAGTCGCAGAGGCAACTCAGGCGCCGTGAACTGACTGGCCGCAGAGGGCTGTTCGGGTTGCTGCGATTGCTTAGTAGGTCGAGCGCTGGCGAATCGATCGAAAGAGCCCTGCGGTAGAAGTCGTTGCGCGCGTTGTTGCTTTTCTTGCTCGTACTTCTCGCCGCTCTTCAGATCCCCAATCCCATTGCGTCGCCATTCTTGGAGTTGTGCGATGGCCAACCGCAGATTGTGCTCGTATTCCAGTCCTCTGCAAAACTCCTCAAAGTCCTCATGGTTCATCATTCGCGCAAACGGCTTCGCCTTGTTGAGCAGCTCCCTTTCCTCCTTGGTGCGCTTCTTCTCTATCGCGGTGTTCTTTCTGTATTCCAGAAGGTTGTGCTCAAACAGAATCTTCTTGCGCTCTGTTCGAGCTGTAAGCCGCGAATTGTAGATATCAACCACCGTCAACTTCAGTTCCATCTCTGGATCTGGCTCGCCATTCGTTTGGGTACCCGCGCCGGGCTCGAAAGTCATATGCTGAACCGCTTCTTCCGCATCGTTCATGAACTCTGTCTCGAATTCCAACCGGCCAGGCATGTATCCCTGAACCTCGTGACAAGCCGGTACACTTGCAGTAGGCTTCTGCTTCGGCGTCGTGGGCGGCGCGGCCTTGGCCGCTTCTTTGCGCTCCTCAATGCGTCGCTTCTTCCGGGCTTGGAACTCCTCCTTGGAGATGGAATCTTGCAACTCCGTGTCACGTGGATCTGCTCTCGCCGGTAGTGGGAAATTCGGACTGTTGATGTAAATCTCGATGTAGTGGTCCCGGACTTCTTCCTTCGTGCGGAAGCCGCCGATATGATCTGCAATATCCGCCCACGAACCGAGACCGTAGATTTCGGCACCTTCCAACAGTAACAACTCCTCGTCGGCGCCCCAGTCTTCTTGATATATCGGTACCGAATTCTGTTCGATCACCTGATATGGATGCGTGGAAGGATCATGATTCTTGGAACGTTCCCCTGCAGCGAAGCAGGGAACACACAGGTCGTATTCATGGCAGGCGGGATGCGCACAAGATATCCGAACCTGGAAGACAGTAGACATTAAGCACCGGCACGGGAAGCGCTATCGACCGGGAGGAAACCTGCTTACCGTCGATGTCACGTCGACGGAACAAACGTCGCAGTGGAATTTGGTGCCTGCTTCCGTACCGCGCGAGGCGGTCTTCTTTCGTATTACACCCATTGGCTGTTCGACCTTTTCATCCTCCGCTACGTCCGCCTCCGTTGCGAAAATAGAACAATGCCCTCCAAAAGCAGGAGAGGGCGACAGGATTCAAAAAGAAAAGAGAAGGATGAAGAAGAGCGGACCAGTTGATGGGCGCGAAGAGCGAGGTCTCCGCAGATAGGTGGAGGTACGCGGGGAGCAGATGGGGCTGATCACGCGAACCCAGACAGAGGGAGATAAGGTAAGAGAAATGACGAGTGATAGGGACTCTAATAATCGCACTGGGTGGGAGTGTCTAGGTCCTCTTGATAGAGTAGCCAGTGGTGCATGAATGATGGAGTGGTTCGCTGCACAGGGATTGATGCGCTTTGCTGATTGTGATATGTACAGCATGCGAACCTGAGGCTTGAAGGCCGCCAACATCAGGGAGGTCGATTTGCTGCTAATCCATTCTGGGAAGGTAATGCGCCTCAACTGTCCGATCCGATTGGCCACTAATTGCTTATGGGTGGGGCCAGCGCCACATGTGCATGGCCTCACAGCCACACAATGGATACAGTACTGTCATGTAACAATGGGGTATGTATTACAGTACAGTATTTGAGTGTTACAACATCAGCCTCAGGCCAGAAGGCACAGAACCATTAATCATCAATAATGGCTCAGTAGCACAATCAATGCGATATGATTTCAGCGGCAGAGTACATACTCCAGGCCTCCCTTATTCAGCCACCTCCTGTAAATAACTACCTATCAGTGTCAAGTAGTAATTACCTGATCCAAGGTACGGAAGGAGTCGTACTCTGGACTGTGTACACAGACAGTGTACTCTGTACTCCGTGTGTACTCCACCTCCTGCTCCTATGGTCAGGGCCATGTCCCCTCCTCTCCTCTTCCGCCGCTTGCCTGGACTTAAACACAATTTACTGCTAACGACTCCGTACTACTCACTCTCCCTTCATCAACAGAAACCCCTCTTGATTACAGGACTCGGGTCGTGCTTCTCTCTTTTTCTCCCCTTTGTCGCTTTATTTCCTTCCCCGTCACGACCCATTTCTCCTCCTTTCCCTTCTCCATTACTATTGCTTATTTGGCTCAAATCCTCCGCCTTTCTCCTATTTGTTGGCTTGTGCTTCATCCGCTGATACCACTCAAACATCCCGCGCAGTTCAACTGTTCTGTGCGTTGCTTGCCATTGTGGCTGTGACGGGTCGAGGCGTCTCCTTTTCTATATCTTCTTCCGGACATTGCATTGGTAGTCTCTAGCTCTTGTCTGAACGAGATCATTCTTGTCCGAATTGCGGTCAGGCAGGCCACGCTTCTTATCTGCTCTCATCCCACTCTTTGTACCAGCATAGACCCGCAGCCATCAAGATGTCGTGGAAGCTCACCAAAAGTATGTTAAGTTGGTCTCCCTCTGCCATGGCGCGATCCTCGGATTCGAGTTTGTTATTTACCTGGGCGTCGAATACTGACATAATGGTCATAACAGAGTTAAAGGAAACCCACCTCGCTCCTTTGACTTCGACGTTTGGTCGATCATCGTCCACATCCACGATTAAGGGTGATTCCCCCGAAGACTCCAATACCCCCGTAGCCTCTCAGCCTCCGAGTATATTCTCAACCAATTCAAATGGGATCAGTATGACCTCCCGTCCGGCCGTCGCCTGCAAATATGGATTGGAATATCGAATTAGTCGCTAACGTTGCATGTTATCAAAGATGCCTCAGAGTCATTGGTCTCACCGCCGGTAGCACCAGTGAAGCCAGGAATTCTTATCGTTACCCTTCACGAGGGTAGAGGCTTTTCGCTATCGCCTCACTATCAGCAGATCTTCAACTCGCATTTCCAGAGTAATGGCACCTACAGCTCCTCCATACGCCCCAGCTCCTCCTCTTCCCATTCCACCCATGGCCAGGCCGCCTCGTTCGCACAGCATGGTCGGCCGCAATCCACCAGTGGCGGGATCAACGCGGCACCTACCATCCATGGCCGTTATTCGACGAAATACTTGCCTTACGCGCTTCTGGATTTCGAAAAGAATCAGGTCTTTGTCGATGCAGTGTCCGGAACCCCCGAAAATCCCCTTTGGGCCGGCGACAATACCGCCTTCAAGTTCGACGTGTCCCGTAAAACAGAACTCAATGTCCAGTTGTATTTGCGGAACCCTGCCGCTCGGCCTGGTGCCGGTAGGAGCGAGGACATCTTCCTTGGCGCGGTTAAAGTGCACCCTCGTTTCGAAGAAGCCCAGCCATATGTGGATGACCCGAAACTCAGCAAGAAGGAAAATCAGAAAGCGGCTGCGGCTCACGCGGAGCAAGAACGTCAAATGGGCCAGCTCGGCGCGGAGTGGTTGGATTTGCAGTTCGGGACGGGCTCTATCAAGATCGGTGTCTCGTTTGTCGAAAACAGACAGCGCAGTTTGAAGTTGGAAGACTTTGAGTTGTTGAAGGTTGTTGGTAAGGGTAGTTTCGGCAAAGTCATGCAGGTCATGTACGTCTTGTTGAGAAGCAGATGTTCCGTTGAGATCAAATCTGACTATGACTACAGGAAGAAAGATACTGGTCGAATCTACGCTTTGAAGACTATTCGAAAGGCTCACATTATCTCCCGGTCCGAAGTCGCACATACGCTCGCTGAAAGATCCGTGCTCGCACAGATCAACAATCCCTTCATCGTTCCCCTGAAATTCTCCTTCCAGTCTCCAGAAAAGCTTTATCTGGTTCTTGCATTTGTCAATGGTGGCGAGCTGTTCCACCATCTGCAAAGAGAACAGCGGTTCGATATTAACCGCGCCCGATTTTACACCGCCGAACTGCTCTGTGCATTGGAGTGCCTCCACGGATTCAAGGTCATCTATCGTGACCTCAAGCCGGAGAACATCCTGCTCGATTACACAGGGCACATCGCACTCTGCGACTTTGGTCTTTGCAAGCTAGATATGAAGGATGAGGATCGCACAAACAGTAAGCCGTTGCCCCAGTAATTTGATCTTTACATATGCTAACCGCGGACAGCATTTTGTGGAACTCCCGAGTACCTTGCCCCAGAGCTTCTGCTCGGCAACGGTTACACAAAGACTGTTGACTGGTGGACTCTCGGTGTGCTCCTCTATGAGATGCTGACTGGACTTCCACCGTTCTACGATGAAAACACCAACGAGATGTATCGGAAGATCTTGCAAGAGCCTTTGACCTTCCCCGGCCCCGAAATTGTTCCTCCCGCCGCTCGGGATCTTCTGACACGTTTGCTGGATCGTGACCCGCAGCGCCGTCTCGGTGCCAACGGGGCGGCTGAGATTAAGTCACATCATTTCTTCGCCAACATTGACTGGCGAAAACTGCTTCAGAGGAAGTACGAGCCGAGCTTCCGACCAAATGTGGTATGTAGCACTTTGTCCCCTCTATGTCGTGACTGCCAACTAACCAGCCGACCTGCGCAGGTGGATGCTCGTGACACAGCCAATTTTGATAGGGAATTTACGTCCGAGGCGCCGCAAGATTCGTACGTGGAGGGCCCTGTCCTGTCGTCGACTATGCAGCAGCAATTCGAAGGCTGGTCTTATAACCGCCCGGTGGCAGGTCTCGGAGACGCGGGCGGCAGCGTCAAGGACCCGTCTTTCGGGAGCATTCCCGAATAAGGGAGTTCATGTTCAGTTCTTCTGGACAAGAGATGGGTTTGATAAAGGGTCATTAGAGGTGGTTCTCCTTTGCATCTTCCTGCTTTGCCTTTCCATCTTTTGTTTGTGTTTCCGTCCCACATAACACTGTACGGGTTTCTTAGTACAAGGAGTCCATGGCATTTTCTTTTCTTTATTAAATCATATCCCCAAGACAGTGATGACGAAGTCCAAGCGAGCGCGCTTTTCTATCATACATTCCAATGTACCGTGACTCATATGGGCTGGTTCCTTCACCCTCACTATTCTCTATGCATCCATCTGGCATATTGCACATTTTGTGATTGGTATCCTGCCTCACTTTTTTGTCGGGCCGCCAATGACCTACCCTACCAACACAAGCAGAACTAAATACACTATCGTTTTTTTTTCTCTTCATATCACACATGCATCTGTTTTTCTTGTTCTTGATTTCGGGTGAGAGCTGGGCTTTCAAACTTGTTTTTCTTCTCTTCTTCGCTTATCACTCTTCAGCCAGTTTTCGATCGATCTGCTGGTCCGATCCTGCCGCTTGGAGATAGAAAGGAAAAAACAGAAAACTCAAATCACATTCATTCGATTCATTCAAGTCACGACTGTTCGTATCTGCAAATCACTACCCCGGACTTGGAATTTGTCTTCCTGCATCGACTCAGCTTATTTCTGCTTTCCTTCTTTCGCCTTGAGCTGTTTGGTTCAACCGCATGATGGCCACCACTGAGTTAACTCGGCCAGGGGGATTTGCTCTCAACTTTCTGGAAAAGAGTACCTCGAGTGATGGATAGATAATGACAGCAGATGATGAATATTCATATTTATGTTCCGTCATCACCCCAGACCTAGTAGGATATGAGCTATCCATATCCCCTGTTCCAAGTTCCATTTGGTCCACCAAGTCTAAGTGGCAGGAGTACGGAGTACATGTCCATAGCCTTCTTGTGCCGCTTGTAGCTGCATAGCCACAATGCAACTGCTGCATTCCATGGCAGCTAACGTGAGTGCTTGGGTTTGATGAACTGAAACCTAGAGATGTCAAGTTTTTCTCTTTCCATACTCCTAGCTGGAAGAAAGAGTTAAGGCATTTTACACACAGACACACGATAGCCGCGACGATGGTTAGTCCCAAGGTGCAAGCAGAATCGGGATTCTCTGGAAACAGTGCAGACATATCCATACGCTAGAACTAGACTGGTAGTTTAGAGACTGATTCTATTTAGAGCATGTTGACATTCGACAATCCAGATTTAGCTAGACCACGTTTTCCCACAGAAATCGGACCAGTTGTGACAGAGGTTGGTATTTGTTGGCAATACTAGATAAGATGAGGAGAGAAAAAAACAAAGTCTTTATTTTCGAAGGACAAAAGAAGTAAGACAGACATTAGGTACGCTCTCGGAAAAGTCACGTATGAGTTCATCCCGTTCATGCTTCCACGTCCACCTCGGGTGCCCCATTAGCTGCAGTATGGGCTTCTTCTCCTTCGTCGGCGTTGACATCAATCAAAGATTCCGAAGATGGCGGCTCAGGAACTACCCCTTCCTTCTCTAGGCGGAGATACTCGTCCCATTCAGGGAAAAGGTCTTCGTCAGCTGGTACGGAGTCGGGCGCACCTGGAGGAACACCGATGAGACGGGCGACTTTGGACTTTCCTGAGCTCTCCAACGATTCCTTCCACTTGACAACGAGCGCGGGCGCTCGCGAGGGCTTGTACGTTTGAGCAAAGAGGACCGATTCTGCGAGACGGTTGGTGCGGACGAGAAGATCAATACAGCCATCAACGTCATCAAGAGTCCATAGGGTGGAAAAGGCCACATTATGAAGACCAGCTTCGGAGGCTTGCTCGGCCAACGATCGAAGGCCTTCCTTGTTACCGCTGGCAGTGTGAAGGAGCATGAGAGAGCCCAGGTCCTTGGCATTAGCGAAACATTCTTGCGCCAGGGCTAGGTTCCATGCCGCCAGGGCGGCGTCACCGACGGTCTTCCACTTATGTTCGACGTTCGCTTCGCGGGCGATCTCCAAAGCGATGTCGAGGTTGTTGAGGGCCAGAGCCAGCTCGAAGCGGTGTTCTGGGTCTGTCGCAACTTCAAGAGCCATCTCCTTGTAGCCCTGGCCTTCGAGGAAGCGGGCGATCTTATTCATCTGATCTTGTGGAACATCGTTGAGCAGCTCTGCAGCCATATCCATGTCGCCTCGCAGCACCAATGTCTGATACTCGACCATTCTCAAAGAGAGGCCGAAGGAGACGACGCTAACATCCTTGTCAGCAAGATAGATTCTACCATCGCGTGGCAGGTAGCCCAGCAGGTACATCGGCTGGTCAAAATGCGAGATGGTGTAGGTCTGGTCGCCCACAAGGTAATTCAAGCGGTTTGTCGAATTCGTGTAAATAAAGCAGTCTCCAACCCATTGGCCTGTCCTGACAGTCTCATTGATGTCGGTGACAACTTCGAAAGCCGATTCAACGCCATCCTCATCAGCCTCGCCGGCATTCAGGCCATTAATGTAGTTTTCCCTCGAGAAACGAAGAACGTAGAAAGTGTCCTCGCAGGCGAGAGTGACCAGCTCTCCGGACTCAGACCAGTAGACCTGAATAGTAACAGTCATCAGTAATTGAACACCCGTACATCATGCTTAGGGGCTGGTCTTACCGCTTTGGGGTCTACTTCAATTCTTCGGACTAAGTTCCCAGTCTCCCAGTCAAACAAGCCAATGCCGCCTTGACCCTTCACACCGAGCAGAACACCTCCAGTGAGGCCCTCGGCCTGGAATCCTACGTCAAGGCCGCCACTCTTCTCCTTGAAATTCTTGAAAATCTTGACACTGGTTGTTGACTCACGAATGGCGTAGTCATTGCTGTTGTCCTTCGAGCCCCAAGCAAAATCGAGGGCTTGTCCAAAGCCTTTGTTTCTCCAGGCAAGGGCGGTATAGATGATATATTCTCCATCACCACAAACAGAGACAAATCGCCCATTTGGAGAGTGTGATAGTGTTTGCGGATAGATCTCGCAAGATCCCAGCTCCTTGGTTGGAAGGGAGAGAGGTGCGCCATCCTTGACGCTTTCATCTCCACCCTTGATAACCGTGGACACCACCTCGTTATGACGGGCCCAAACGATCTTGCCAGAACCATCCATTGAAACAGCCGGCTCCTCTCTGCCCATCTTGACCACCACTGCACCGTCATCGAAGCCCATGCCAATGCCCTGTTTGCCGCGCTGATAGGCGATACACCAAGCTCTTTCCAAACCATAACTTAGTGACTGCTCAAGTCTGTACGTGTTCGCATGCCAGATCTTGATGGTTCCATCCTCAGATCCAGAGATGATCACTGGCAACTCTGGATGATAGCACGCGAAGGAGACATTGCTCGTGTGCCCCTCCAAGGTCGCGATGAGTGCCTTTGTCGTATAATCCCACACCTTGACAGTCTTGTCGTCCGATGTAGTAAGGAGATATGGCTTGTCAGCCTGCGGATAATAGTCCACGTGGTTAACACCTTTCGTCTCGTGCGCCTCGAGAGTGAAATTGGCGTGAGGAGAACCAAGGCTCCAGATCTTCACCGTCCGATCGAGACATGCCGATGCAAATGTATTTGTGTCTTTCGGGTTGATGGCCAAACCCATCACATAATGGCTATGTCCCTCAAACACTTGGACGCACTTCCATCCCTTCTCCCAGTCCCAAAGCTTGATTGTCATATCATCGGAGGCTGTGAGGACGAACGGCTGGGTTGGGTGAACGGCGATCGACCGAATGTAATCGGGATGGGCCTCGAAAGAGGTGATCTTTTCTGAGGTATTGTAATTGTAGACGCGAAGCTGGAAGTCATCTGAACCGCAGACGATCCAATTCTTGCGCGCAATGAAGCGGCCGGCTCGCACGGGCACATCGGTGAGTTCGAAAGTCTTGATGATTGACTGGAGCAATTTTTAGCTGCAATTGGACAAGAAATCGGCATGATTGCCTGCAAATAGCTCCAAGAGCTTACCTGAGACTCGTATGACCAGATGTATACGTGACCTGTACTGGATTAGTACATGCTAATGCATCATTCCCCGCTCGACCTTAACTCACCGCTATATAATGTCGTGAGGATCTGGCGATAGTCAGCATGTTACAGAGCACATGAAAAATGAAGCTGCTTACCCATGGCTCAGTCGGGTGGAAGTCGATGCCCTTTACCCGCTCCGAGCGAGCAAAGAGTTGTCTCTGTAAATCCGGGCAGGTGTCAGCAAAGGGTGATTCTGCTCCCCAATCCTTCCAATTCCTTGTGCAACAGGTGTCCGCAAAATATGCGTCTCTCCCCTTGGCTTTTCAATGCGTACCTTGATGTCCAACCGCATGTTGGGTAGGGTGTGTATCGCGAAAGTGTGTGGCCACGGGGAAGGCCAGTGAAACGGAAAGGAGTAGCCAGGCCAGAAGCCGCACGAACAGCGAAGTCCCTGCTATGAACGTATCGGAGAATATCCCTCTCAAAGGAGTATCAAATGGATCAACAATAGAAGTTTCCGAACAGCAATGATCACGAGAATCTCAATGCAGCTGTTCAGGAACTGCCACAGAGGCCTCGATGTGTCCACAAGAATGAAGAGCATCCCGCCAGCTATCCACAACCAGGTGTAGTGATCACGGACTCACCGCCTTCCCTTTGTGAACTACAGTCTGTATCAGCACTGCTGAGTATCATTGTACTTTGAAAATTACATCAAGGAATGATCCTGCCAGCTTGATGCTGAGAGTCAGGAAATCAGTTCTACAGATGATGTCTTAAAAAAGTAATCTCGTCCAGGTGGTTGTAACCTTAGGTCAGTCTAGATTTAGACTATTCCTTCATCGCATTATCTGACCTCCACATCTCACATGTACAGATATCGCTCTCAGTGAAAGCAAAGCTCCTAATCAAGGAACACAATTCCTGTCAAAGTCGATTTCCAAAGATCGAGACTCAAGAAGCAAATTCCTCCTAATATTGTGAGCACCTTCTAATGTAGCAATTCAATGCCCTCAAAGAAGATGACCTCGCAAAGTTTTTTTGCGGAATTGCTGCTACATTTCATTCGAAACGACTTGAACAAATACCCTTGTAAATTCCAATCCGGAAGCATTGTGTGACTGAGCAGATGGGCGCTGACATACGCCCAGAATCAAGACATAGAATCTCTGTCATAAGGCGGTTGGCGTGGAAGGGTGCCCAAAAAATGCAGAAGAAAAGAACGGGATTGGACATCATAACAACAGTTGTCCCAGAGACGTGTTCTCTATACGAACGATCGAGGGCTAATAAATACAGGTTGTTGCGGAATAATTGAAACCGAATTGACCTATCTAAGCAGCCTTGCGGTCGAAGTATGTCCACTGACCGGGCTGGGGCTTCTCCTCAAGTCCCTCCCAGCTGATGAGTTGTTAGCTGCGGATCTCCCATCATATTGTAAGAAGGGTGTAGATGCACGCAAAACTTACACTTTGGCCTTATACATCTCATCCACAAGCTTCAATTCGTTCTCTGCAACCTGAATGACTTCTTCGATGAGACCAGCACCAATTTGCTTCTCGATCTCCGCGATTCTAGATTCCATTGTCAGCTCCAGCCCCAGACGTATCCGACATCTATCCCCCAACGCATGGTATTGACGTACTGGTCAGCCCCGAGAGCTGGCTCATTCTCCCACTTCATGGCTGTGGTGTGGAAATCAGAGTCCTTGGCGGGGCCGGTAGATTCTTCAATCAACTTGTGCCATTGCGCTTCTTCCTCTGGTGTACGTGCGGGACCCTCAGTGCTGGCCTCCATTCCTTCGCCATCCCATTCTTCACCTCGAGGGTTGTCGCTTCCATCCTCGCGCTGAACTGCCGCATATGAGCCATCTGAGGTGCGAAGGCTTTGAAAGCGCTCAGGTTCAGCATCCACAGTCTTCTTCACGCGCTCCAGCCAAGCATCGAATCCGGGCGGTTTCGTAGACTCGACAATCTGTAGACGGTGGCGGGTCAATGCCTCGGTAGACTGACGATAAGCAGAGGACTCAGGGAAAGCCTTCAGCTTCTGAAGCGTGGTCTGGTAGAGGTATATTAATGTAGGACGAGGGCTGGGGTGAGTGACGAGGCCGGTCAAGCCGGTGGGAGCAAAGGGCTCGAGGTACCGGCCCGGCTTGACGTTGGCCAGCAACCGGAGCGTGGACCGCATTGTGAGGTGATATGGAGGAAAGGGGAAAGAAAGGAGTTGACCTAGTGGGTGATAAGATACCCCAATGGCTGGCGTATTATATCATCTATGGTCTACTAACTTGTGACAAAACAGCCTCGAGTGACGGTGGTTTGAGCTCCGGCCGGAGCGGAGAAACCAAGTCTCCAGGTCCAGAACCGTGAAGTGTCAACGGGTAGGGGCAACAACTGCGTCTATTGATCTTGTGTCCTTCGCTATATTCTCAGACACTATCCGTCGAGATCTCGGTTGATCACCCTTGTGTGTGCACCGTTGTGACTTCTCATGCATCACTGGAAGCAGGTATCTTTGCAGTTTTGCCTCCAGTAAGGTGTTGCCCAGCGCCTGCGCTGGTGTTCAAGCCGCATTCGTGCTCGCTGATCATCAAATGTCCCCCCTGTGACAACGCTTCGCTTCTACATCTTCGATCATTCAGCCTCTCGTTTCAAAGGCTCTGTTTCTAGTTGTTTAATATTGTTTGATAGATTGTCTACCCAAGGTCTCGAACCTTGACCTCCTGCCAGTATGAGGGTGTCTTTGCTGGCGTGGTCACTTCTCTCACTTCTGACCGTTCCAACTTTCGCCGCTCCTTCTGACAATATTCATTCTAATGGCCGTCTTGTAAAACGAGACGATGCGGTCCCCGGAGGGACTTCTGATAAAGCCGATTCCGATTCTCTCACAACCACCTTCAATGGCATACCAGTGCCTCCGATGAAAGAATTGACGCCGGAGGACTTCGACGAAACTATTAAAGATGGATACTGGTCTGAAGCCCTCTACCAACTATAGAATGGATTTTCTATCTTTTGGCCGTTACTCTGACATTCTGTAGGTTTATCAAACATTACTCGCCCGCATGCCCCCACTGCCAAAAAGTCGCTCCGACCTGGCAGACACTTTACGAATTCTACTATGTATGTGTTTCCCTTTCCTGTGCCGGCTACAGGCGATTCTCCTTTTCAGAGTTTGTGATCTGACATTGGGTAGACCTCAGACCCCTTGGCAACGTCATCTTCCAAGTCCTCTGATCCGCAATCTATGAATTCCTTCCAGCGCTTCTATAATTTCCACTTTGCGTCCTTGAATTGTCTTGCCTTTGGAGACCTCTGCAAGAAGCTGGGTATTATGGAGTACCCCAGATTTTCACTTTATCATAATGGCGAGGTGGTGCAAGTCTTTTCGGGGAAAAAGACGATGGAGGGTCTTAGCGAGTTTATTGAAGAGAAGTTGGAGCTCATTAGACCCGGATCTCGCCCAGTGAAAGGCATCAAATTGCCAGAGCCGGGAGCCAACTCCGTTGATACGATGGCGGAACCCGACAGGCCAGCTGCCAAGGATAAGGACCCCGAGGCAGGCGCTAAGGCTGGAGAAAAGCACAATGAGCAGGTCGCACAGCTCGCTACTCAAGCCGCTGCGGAAAAGGCCTCCTCCGCTACTCCTGCTCCCGGGAAAACAGTCGTGCCTAATCCTCAGGGCATGTCTGTTCCCCTCACCGCCGAAAGCTTCCAAAAGCTCGTCACAACTACTCGCGATCCCTGGTTCGTCAAGTTCTACGCTCCGTGGTGTAGCCACTGCCAAGCTCTGGCGCCGAATTGGCACCAGATGGCGAAGGAGATGAAGGGCCTCCTGAACATTGGCGAAGTGAATTGCGATGCAGAACCTAGACTCTGCAAGGATGCCAGAGTTTCCGCTTTCCCGACTATGTTTTTCTTCCGCGGTGGGGAAAGGGTTGAGTATGATGGGCTGCGTGGTCTTGGGGATCTGGTCAGCTACGCCAAAAAGGCCGTTGATGTTGGATCTGGCGTTCAGTACGTCGATGCGGCTACATTAAAGGAACTAGAGGAAAAGGAGGAGGTCATCTTCCTCTACCTCTATGATCACGCTACGACTTCGGAAGACTTCACGGTCTTGGAACGTCTGACACTGAGCCTTGTTGGCCACGCAAGGCTTGTCAAGTCCGACAGCGCGGCTCTCGCAGAAAGGTTCAAGGTTTCAACATGGCCCCGTCTTCTCGTGGTCAGAGATGGACGACCGAGTTACTATAACGCCCTTGCTCCTAGGGACATGCGAGACCGCCGACAGATTCTCGACTGGATGCGAACTGTCTGGCTGCCTATCGTGCCGGAGCTCACAGCTTCCAACGCGCGAGAAATCATGGATGGAAAGTACGTGGTCCTGGGTATACTCACTCGGAAGCGGTCGGACGACTTTCTTCAGGCCAAGAGGGAGTTGAAGAATGCTGCTCTTGAGTGGATGGACAAGCAAGTTCAGCTTTTCCAATTGGAGAGGCAAGAACTTCGAGACGCTAAACAGCTTCGGATTGAGGAAGCTGAAGACCGCAACGATCAACGCGCTCTGCGAGCCGCCAAGAACATGCGCATCACTATCCGTGAGGACGACAAGAAACAAGTTGCTTTTGCCTGGGTTGATGGTGACTTTTGGGAGCGCTGGCTCAGAACAACCTATGGTATCGATGTGGAACATGGAGAGCGTGTAATCATCAACGATGAGGATGTAAGTGTTTAGGTCCTGTAGCCAATCTCCGTTTGATACGACGCTAATCGGTGCAGAACCGACGCTACTGGGATACGTCTGCTAGCGGCAATAATATCATGGCCTCTCGTACGTCTATCCTGGAGACTATACCTCTTGTCATCGCCAATCCTCCGAAATTAAAGCCCAAGTCCACCATTGGCGCTTTCGAAGCGACTTTCTTCTTCACCCGATCGTTCATTGTCAATCATCCCTTCATCTTTTGTATTCTCCTGAGTATGTCCGTTCTTGCGGTTAGCTACATGGCCCGAGGAAAGTTGCTCAGGCGGGCTGGTCTTGGTCGTGGTGGCATCCTCGGAAGCAGCAACGGCGCGGGCTTCTTCCACCTTGATGGAAAGGAAGGGTTGCTGAATGGTGGCTCAACAGGAAAAGTTGATTAAGAAGGTGCAAGGCGGGATTGTATATTCATTTTATTGTGTTATTGTCCATCTTTTTTTCATTGTGCTTGTTGTTGAAGGGATCTTATTTCCCTGTCTATCATTTCCTGTTTACATAATTCTCCCGTGCAAAGTATGTCGTGGTGTACGGTGTTGTTTGGAAAGCTAGCTAGCTCCATCTATTTTTTGAAAGACTGCCATGGCAATTGATGATTTAGATGCAATCTTATGAATTGAATTCCTCTTTCTTTCCATAGTGTATATCTAGGTTCTTGCACAGATAAGTACCTTCGACTACAGAGTACTTGTACATCAGATCACATGACCTGCCAGTCGGAGCCGTCCTGGATGCTGATAGGCCCGCCGAAGCGCAACTCCCGGTTTTTGTCGACGAGAATCCAACTCCCTTTTGCTACTCAAGTCGCAGCTATCCCAACACTTCACTTGCACAATTGTCACCTTTGCGTTCGTTTCTCAGGTGTCTGTCAGAATGGTAAGCATTTCAATTGACCTTCTCCCTTCTCATCCGGTGCGAGTGGTGGCTGCTGGCTCGACTTACGTCCAATCGCGTCATCGACAAAATGCTCGGTTCTCGAGCAGATGATATGCGATCAAACATTGAATTGGTTGATCAATGGCATGCTAATATAATCTTCAAACTGTCTACAGGTTTTCACTCCTACACTTCGCCGTGCTACGGCATACCGCTCTCCCTTTGCTCCCAAGTGAGACTCCCCAGTGATTCATGATTATCTTTCTCTTCCTCCGCAGACCCGAGAACTGGATGTCCAATGTTCCAAAGCCGAGACTCGATGCCTTTTTTGAATTGGATGTGCAGCCTTGCATCCAGAATGCAGCCGTACTGGATGGACTCATGACCCGACTCCGATTGTGGTACACGGTTGAGGAACATATGGGGCAGCGGAGAATCGATGGAATACCAGTGCATATCGGGATATCGAAACATGTTACGCTGACGAATTTCGATATATCCAGATACTACACACCTCCCCACCTCCATGGCCTCACTCTGGGCACGGTGACCAAGTTGTGAGTAACTGTGACCCGATATCCGCGCTACCAGTGTCGCACCTTGCTTTGTCGAAGATTACAGATGTGCTGACTTCTTCTGGACGGAAGTGGCTCTATTGCCGCTACTTTTGGTGTCAGTGCCGGTGTCTTCGCCCTCTTCTTCTTCGGAGAAGTCCCTCGTGTGCGCAAGGATATCCTGCAGAAGATTCCCTTCCTTGATAGCTACTTTGACAGGACTATTGCGCCTGAGGACAACGTGAGTTGAACGATTTCCTTTGATATATCACTCCTGACACCATCAATCGGGGATTTGGTTTGAAATGAGAGCTAATCGTTTTCTAGCCATTCTAAATATTTTGCAAGCTTTGTATCTTTTTGCCGTGCCCTTTGAGCCTTCATGAACACGGGCTGGCGTGCGACTTTCTCAGGCTGATGAAAGGAGCCTTGGGTGGTGTTAGCGCTGTAGAATAGAAAATGACTTTTTGATAGCAAATAGACGCGCCTGCCAATCAAGCCTCGTCCCTGTGTACAAAGTACAGCTGAATGCTATGGAGAACGAACTTGGAGTTATGAATAAAGGATTTTCGAAGAAACACCACCCGACATGCGTACCTCCTGCACAAAGGCTACAGCTATGATCGCTTCTGCTTCAGACATTCGGAAGGTTTGTCCATTGATGTACTTGGATCTCTTGCTCCTGGAATGATTCAAGGTCATTGATTGGTACCTTTGACCGATTAGACAGCACACTTCTCACGCAGCAGGATGCACAGGTTTAGGCTAATCAACAATACCCAATCAAGACTTAATAATAATCGAGGTCAAAGGACACGGTCTTCTTCCCACAACGGCAAGTCCAACCTTAGGCTTGAAGGAAGATACGCCATACTCTCCATGGAGGTCGACACAGCCAATCGAGGAAATGTTATCAGGGTCCTGACTATTATGACAAGGGCTGACAGACCTTACCGAGGTACCTAAGTTAACTGGCATTCGTGAACTTATCAACGACAGCATTTGCTTATCTCTGGCCAGGATATGAACCCTCGACAGGCCAATTATGGAGAGGACAGATGTCAGCAGCAAAGTGGTTTATCTGCACAAAGCGCCGGGTCTTATCAAGAAGAGATCAGCTCTGCTCCACTTTCTCCGCACTGCTCCATCCGCCTTGATAAGACATTCAGAACACTTGTTACCAAACAGCGTCCGCCTGATCATTATCATTCCGCCGCACATACACGTCGTTCAACTTCCAAGAGAGTTTAATCCCCCCCTGTCCTGATCCTCCGCTCCGCCTGGAATTGCCTTTCTAGGTATGATTTCCTTGCCAAGCTTCCCGTAATCATATTGGTGCATGATGCAGTAGCAAACATCGAGCAGAGAACTTGGACAATGATTCAAGCGTCTCGAAGTTAGATTGGCTACTGGTCAACAATCATATAAACGCCCTGAGATATCGTGACCAATATGCCGGTCGTATCAGCACTGGGTTCCCCACTATCCTTCCTAGTTGCTTTGCGACCCATGTCATCATGAGGATAGCAGCATGCAAATGGTTCCCTAACATTGTGATAGCTTCGGTTATGGGGCGCCACATATAAGATATTGCATGCAGATATGGTCTTGCACATGGCTCCTGGCCCCATGCGTGTGCCCTCCGCATCTGGTTTATATAACATGCGGAGAGCTCCGTCACCACGAGTTCCATGCTCGAATGGATATCGGTCCCTATACACTACATCGGGCCAAACTACGAGGAGAAGCAGTCTGCGGGCCCTGTCACATATCTCTATTTTATCCCTTCTTGCTTCGAAGCAGATATAGCCTGCGAATGTGACCCTTGTTGAACATCGCTATTCTCGCGAACGAACGAGACAAACAACAGATATGGGTGCTTCGAAGAAACCAGCAATATACCGCGATACCAATCATGACCCTGTCACTTCCGTTCTGCCAAATGGCGATGTACCTTATACGGACCATGAAATGGATGCGGATGAAGGAGTCCTCATGGCTCTGGGCTATAAACAAGAATTCAAGCGCGAGTTCTCGCTGTGGACTACATTCTGTGTGAGCTTCGCTGTTTTAGGGCTGCTGCCATCCTTCGCGAGCACATTGTATTATGGTACTTCTCCCAAGTCTATCCACCTCATCGCAAAGCTGACCCATCG
Source organism: Evansstolkia leycettana (assembly GCA_000787455.1). Classification (NCBI taxonomy): domain Eukaryota; kingdom Fungi; phylum Ascomycota; class Eurotiomycetes; order Eurotiales; family Aspergillaceae; genus Evansstolkia; species Evansstolkia leycettana. Next base: position 8,503 of record JSYV01000363.1, on the reverse strand, counting down.
ATACAGGGATGGGTTATGCCGGAACAGCAGGCATGGTATGGGGGTGGATCATCGCCATGGTCTTCATTCAATGCGTGGCGATGGCAATGGCTGAGCTGTGCTCAGCGATGCCTACGAGGTATGCAGAAGCGATATCCGGCGTTCTGACTTCATATGAATGCTAATGTCCCATCAAGCGGTGGACTGTACTACGCCGCAGCAGTTCTCGCACCTCCTGGGTATGGGCCATTTGCTGCATGGCTCACAGGTTGGTCTAACTGGATTGGACAGATCACGGCTGCGCCGTCGGTCGATTATGCCCTCGCCGCGATGATTCTTGCTGCTGGTTCGATCGGCAATCCGGACTATGTCCCTACCAATTGGCAAGTCTATCTGCTGACAACTTTGATCATGATCGTGCACGCGGCGATCAGTAGTATGCCTACCAAGCGGATTGCGCAGTTCAACTCTTGGGGCTCAACATTTAACATCGTGGCCCTCATTGTGGTCCTCATCTTCATCCCTGCCGGAACGAAAAATAGCCCTCGGTTTACGCCGTCGAAGAAGGTTTGGGGTACCATCACCAACATGACCGACTTTCCAGATGGTGTCGCAGTGCTCATGACGTTCGTCAGCGTCATCTGGACCATGTCCGGTTACGACTCTCCCTTTCACTTGAGCGAAGAATGCTCCAACGCCAACATTGCATCTCCGCGCGCTATCGTCCTCACGTCCGGCGTTGGCGGCATCATGGGCTGGTTCCTGCAACTCGTCGTCGCTTACACAGTTGTAGATATCGATGCCGTGATGAATTCTGATCTCGGCCAGCCCTGGGCTTCGTACTTGCTCCAAGTCATGCCTCAGAAATCCGCCATGGCCATCCTCGCTCTGACTATCATCTGCGGATTCTCCATGGGCCAGGGCTGCATGATCGCCGCATCGCGTGTGACATACGCCTACGCTCGCGATGACGTTTTCCCCCTGTCGAAGATCTGGAAGCAGGTGAACTCATACACGAAGACCCCCGTCAACGCCGTCATGCTCAACGCCGTGCTGGGTATCTTGATGTGTCTTCTCATCATGGCCGGCAATGTCGCAATTGGTGCTCTTTTCTCCATCGGCGCCATTGCACAGTTCATCGCCTTCGCTATCCCGATCTTCATTCGCGTGTTTTTTGTCGGCGACCGTTTCCGCAAGGGTCCGTGGCACTTGGGTCCCTATGGATCGATCATCGGGGGAATCGGTGTGTCCTTTGTGTTTTTGATGTTGCCCATTCTGTGCCTGCCGAGTGTTACCGGGAGCGATCTCACCGTGGATCTCATGAACTGGACGTGTCTTGTCTATGGTGCGCCTATGCTTGCGGTGACCATTTGGTGGGTTGTCGATGCGCGCAAGTGGTTCAAGGGTCCGAAGGTGAATGTCGAACATGCCATTCATCCTATGGAAGAGGAATCAGGAGTTATTGAGATTGACGGGAGAGAAGCGGATGCTGGAAGTTTGAGTAAGGGATCAGAAACGGCTGAAGTCAACAAGTCGGCCGTGCAAGGGAAGCTATAGTAGGAGAATCTTCCTAGGTTTTCCTGTGCTGATGGTCTTGGTCTTGATATATATATAATTGTTAAACCACCCTCTATGGCATGGAATGTTGAGTTAGCTCACTCCATGTTCTAGTTCTTATACCATAATCCCACATTAACTGTCTTGATTTCCCTTCTTCTCTTCTCCCATTGGAGCTATAGCTGTCATTATTGCTAAATGTAGCAGATCTGTGAAACGCTAAAGGTTCAGCTTTGAGTTGGCATAGGTGCATGTGAGTTGTCGATTTCCATTCAGTGAATATAGCCTCAATGCGTTCAATGCAACTGTACATGTCTTTCTAAAAACAACTATTTGCATTGTTACATACGAGTTCGAAGCTAAATTCATCCACAGAAGTATCACCCACGAATCACTTTTGCAGTGGAAGGATCTGCTAGAGGACAAAACCGACAAATTCTTCTTGAACTTGTACACCCAGATATGAGAGCTTTACACGTCATCACACAGAGGACGGCGTCTGACTTGAGATGTAAGCGCAACCGGCTTTGGATATTGCAGTATCAATATCCTTTGACAGTGTGTCTGGCTGTAAGCAAGGATATATTATGACGATTGACGGGTTGATCTATAGATAGAGGTTGATTCAAACACATTTGCCCATGTAACTAGTTGGTTGTTGCAAGGTAGTAGCTCCTTATGTTAAAAAGTGCTTTTAGTTACTGTCAATATGTTCTGTAATTGCGTGCATGGCGGCATTATTGCAGGTTGGTGACCTGATATGCTGAATAGGTATCCAATCCAAATATATTGCAGGTAAACTGATATACAGCTACTTTTTTGATAAGGGATGGAGAAAGAGGGAAGACTAACATAGAATCTAGTCTCTGCCTACATAGATCTATAGATCATACGTTCTTGTGATCTGATGATGGTACAGCAAGAGCTACTACTGTATAGGACCTTGAGCTATTAGGTATGATGTACTCCGTATGTCAGCCTGGATTCCATATCACTCGTAACCCAGTACTTTTCAGGTTTCAGGATCTGGTCCAGGTCATAATCAATTACTAACTATGTCCAGAACCATATATTATTGTCGAGTTCCAGACAGGAAAGCGTACTGTAGCTATTATTAGGGACCAACATGTGATCCGTCGGATTCCCCGATAGTCTATGGAGTAATAGTCTGTGATACCTCATACAAGCGGAGCTTCTACGCCACGGCTCACATAGCAATAATGCACCCTCGTTTGGCTTTACGAGTTCTAGAAGAAAGTCGCACCCCTTCTATGGAGCGGGCTGTGTCGATCCCGATCCAAGCTGCCGAACAGGGGGTCGGCGAGCCGCTTTGCGGCCCTGGGTCCTGGCCCCTGGAGGTGGGCTGTCGTCAGCTACCACGAGACTGTCATTGATTCACCTTCTTCAACGGACTTGTGGCGGCCGCTTGGCTTGCAGTAGCTAGTTACGTTAATCAAATGATCAACCCCTGAGATGTGATACTGTAAGAGGGGAGAAACCCCGCTCTGTGGCAGTGTTCTCCGAGGTAGCTATGGAGTACTTGGGTAGATACTAGGAAGTGCTGTCAACACAGTAGTAGCTCTGGTGCTCAGGGGGTATCATTATTATACATTATTGTTTTAGTATCGAATAGGGGGAATTGAATGATATTCTCCGAAATATTCTACGAACTTTCTCAAATTCTTTACTAAAGTCAAGGTCGTTCATGCTGCAGCATTGCTTCAGTATCTGAGATAAACAGTATGAGTTTGTGATACCACCCAATGCCACAGAGTGATATATATAACTCCGTACATGTATCCTCATGGGAGGGATCCGCCGAGTTCGTATGGGACAAGGACATGTACCTGGTCTCCAGTGCTCCACCGTGGTTTCGTGGGTATCCTGGTCATCAATTATGCTTAATTGCACAAAGGAAGAGCTACGTACTGTAGTCTGTAGATGACCCAGTCCGTAGAGCAAGATAAGTATATCCCCGAGTATGGAGAATATTATTAGCCAGTTTAAAATAATCATAGGCACATATGCACCACCAACCTTCCTGCATGGGAAGGCACACGCAGAACTAACTACTTTAACTGCAGAGCACCATTTTGCCATGGTCATTCCCGAGGATTTTCGCACACATTTCAGAGCAAATTGTTGAGACGCTAATGCCTTCCTACGACTTTTGCATTTTATTCAGCAGATGGTTCTAGACGGGACAGCCTGATAATACATTTGCCGAGAATAAGGAAGAGCGCCACGAAGACATTACATTAGCCCCTCTAACTGAAGCACCAGTGCGGATATTAATGGAAAATCTGCTCAATACAGTAGTACTCTGTAGTCCAGAGTACTAACGGAGTAATGCGAGGAAAAAGCGGCTTTGGCCGACGCTTCCCTACACATGTCAGTCATATCTCGATGATTGACGGGACAGGGGTTGACACTTTCTTTGCACAGTGAACATGACGTAAAAAGGAGAAGAATGGATTTCTGTAGCGTAAGCTTACGGATAATATCACTCGCGGCAGTGCTCCTACAATAGTCTTGGAAAGCTACATACGGAGTAGTTCGTGACAATAGATTAACTGTATTATTTATGGAGCAACCGAATCCCCTTCGACCGATATGAGCACGGCAACCTGGTGGATGTACTGCATACTCCAGTACCGTATCGAGATTCTATTATGGAGTATATTGCTGATGCTTTAAAGATTCAAAGATCATTCAACAGGGTGACAAGTTTGAGTGAGACTTATCTCAGGCATCCCACCTGACCACCACTTTCAAACATATATTGCAATTATTTGAAACAGTGTGTTGTATTATCGAGTACGGAGTACTGTTGTGATAATTACTACGAGTAGACTTATTGTGACGCGGCCTGGGATATGAAGGGTATTTTGTTATGTAGATTTAATTAATGCTGCTGACAGAAAGTGAAGTTAGGTCATCACCACCCGACTTCAATTCCCAAAACCATGGTACAGTTGCATGTTCAGGGGAGAATCAGTTTGATACAGTACCGATGGTTCATTGATAGAGTCGAACCTTGGAAGAGGAAGAAGAAATTTTTTCTTCTTTGCCTCTTCTGCTGGTCAATTTTCTTCTCCTGCATCTATGTATCTCAAATCAACAGACACGTACCGTTTGTTTCCGCGACATTTTTTTCGCATATGTACATACATACTGTGCTGCGCAGATCCTCGACCTCAGTTTGGCTCAGTATGGGATGATACGTATGTATGGGGACCTTGGGAGTTCACTAGTAGCATTAGCGTTGTATTTGCCGTATGCCGCCCTGTCTTGGTATGTTTAGCAATCTCTGATTCTCTGCCAGTGAGGTGTGTGGCGCAATCAACGCTGCTGTCGGGAACTTCAGAACACACTCATTGGGTGACGAGTGCAGGGCGGTACGCTGGTCGAGACGGGAAAACTTTCCCCAACGGGTCAATGCCGACGAGAATGCCGGATTCGGCGGAAAGAAGAGAGAAAAAAAAGGATCTGCAAAGTACCTGGTACTGTAGGCTGTAGCCTGTCCGTACTACGTGCCACGTAGATTAGCCCTCGTTCTAGTCCGTTTTCAGCCGGGCCTTGGTTTGAGCCTGCAAAGACCACAGAAATCTCTTTGTGCGCACGCACCCATACGCCGAGACAATCTTTCGTCCGAGAATGCCCAGCTAATATGGAGATAGGAGAGCATCAACTATGGAGTTATGAAACACTAAGAGGAGGAATAGTTAATAATAATAATAATAATCAATCTCGCCAGACCATAGTTGTTCCCTTTTTATCCCTTCGTCAATTGGTCTGTCCCAAGCAAGAGCTCGGCAAAAGTGGCACGCCTGATCCAGGCTGATGCAATTGTTGATTACGACGCCAGTTACTTATTATGTCTTCTGAATCGGTGGTTTCGATGAAATTTGCGCAAGAGGCGTAGAAATACGCAGTAGAATAGAGGAAGAAGTGAAGCTCTGGACGGCCAAGCTGATGGGATCATGGCTCGTCCTGTACTCCGTAGGAAACCGCGACTCTCTGCTCGCGTTCCGTCGTTTTCGAAGGATCCTTGTGCCGTAATGAGATGCCATGACGCCACCGTAAGTGAGAGAGAATGAGGCGCACAGCGCGCTTACATGGTTTCACTGTTTCCCAGCTAGACCTATTGTAGAAGTCAACCCTCGTCAGGTTAAGTTGTGGCAAGTTTGGTGAAAAGGTTCCATGACAGCCTCGAATCCTGAATGGATAACCGGAACATTGCACTCCTAAATGTTATTCCGACAATGTTTTGGCAAGGGTCAAAGAAGCATACTTGAAGAATGTAATCGTCCGAAGCTTTCTTCTTGTGCCATGAAGCTCGATCGTTCGAATTTCGATTGATCAGTTAATAATGGCTTGGTATACTCCCGTAAACATGCACTCAAGCCTGATGGATCATGGAAGACTCGAAGGTCCACAATAGAAGCGGGAGAAGCTCCCAGCGAACATCCATGGTGGAGAACTGCCGCAGTGGACCATGTCTTTGGAGCCTAGAGAAATGATCCCAGTAAGAGAAGGGTCATTGAGACAACGCATCCAATATTGAGATTATTGCAGACAAGGAATGCTAAACATATACTCCGTACGACAGCAATTAATATGAAAGAGTCGCTATTTTACACAGCAAAACAATCTGTACAATTGATAATTATCCCTCGAACAAGGGCAACAAGGGCGGGTTCGAGATGTCGCACCTTGCATCCTTGGAAGTGGCAAAAGATGAGAAATTACTCTGGAGCATGCTCGAATTTGGATCAGACAAGGACATGATTCTCCATTGGACTTGAATCTGTTGTTATCTGAGGACTTCATTATTGGCGTGAAGTGACGAGGAGACTGGATGGCTGCACATCATTGAGCAACTTTACTCGCTACTAGTTGTAAGCACCAAGCAAAGTTGCTGAAGCGTCAAGTTGCTGCGTTGGTCTTAACTCCTCGTCATGATTAGCAATCACAGTGCGTGGTCGTATTTGTAGACTAGGTTAGCTGGTTTCTTCAACAAGCCACATCAATCCTCACTAGCTAATAATATCCCTAAAATAATTCTGTATCATTATTCGGAGAAAAATATGAGGTTAGCATGGAAATTAAGAATGAAGCATGTTTCTTGCCTGACTTTCGAGTCATACGTATGTAGGGCTTGTCATGAACTCATGGGCATGATCATTGCCATTTAAATTGGCACTTGAGATTTATGCTGTTATTCTTACCAAGAAGGGCTTTATTAAGGTCCCGAATCGACAGGAAATCACTCCCTCTGGTCAACTGATCCTACGGAGCGATCAACTTGGGCGGAACTTGACACTCAACTATGCTATCTACTGTACATAGAGACACGCAATTATTTTGTGATCTACCAATCAGACCCTGGTCTTTTTCGTCCTTTGGGAAAATTTGCGAATATTTCTATAAATAATTAGATCATTTGTAGACCAGGTACAGAGTAGTACGTCATTTCTCATCCAGTTGATCGATACTGCTGTCTCATGTCAATTCACTTCAGGGGCATGTCATTGCATTCGCCGTCATCTCCTTGTCTACATTGCTGACTGGCATAAGCGGGACCGTCAACAATGGCGGGAGAGGGGCACTGGGTCAAGCCTGCTCCTCTCGGGGGGGAGCGTAAAGATCAAAAATACACCAGCTTCAAAACATAATGTTTGCATGGAGCAGAGATGAAGTGCGAAGAGATCTAATTCTACCTGACGTGTCTAATGAGCATTGACAACTCAGTCAAGGCTCAAGAAACAATGCAAGATTGAATCAAAAAGGAATAGGAACGCGATCGGGCATACTTAGTGGTGAGGCCAGTCCAAGAGCCCAGGCTTGACAGCAGTTTGTACGTAACTCTGTAAGACGAGAATACTTCTAGGGGTGGCCCCTCCATGATTCATCCCAACTTATCACCCTCTCCTCAGTGTCCTCGTCTTCCAAGTCGCGTTTCGCTGCAATTGCAACCCATCAAACGCATCGTCCCGCTTGATATACACTACAGAGATCTACGGGACAAGCCATTGGAATTCACCATTGTCATAGCTTAATTGCACGCAGATCAAAAGCAACTGGAACTCGAGTAGTGGCCCAGAAGGTTTCTTGTCACCACCGAGTTTCGTCGTATCAAAACATCTTTCAAGATACGCCAATACGGAGTACATACACAGTACTTGTTCTGAATATCATTTCCCTATCCTTCTACCGCAAGCAATCCTTTCGACGAGACCCGAACTTGTGTTCCGCTTGCGTCTCTGGCTGGCTTCTTGCAAGGGAATAATTGTGATAGTCACTGCCGTGTACTGCCTACGTACGGAGTACTTGGATGCGGTAAAGGTACATCAGTGGTAACTCTCACGACCTTGTCTTCGGGACACGGCCGACCTCCCTATTGCCGCCCACTACCATTATCGTCACCAACCACCTTTCTCTCATCCTCCCACAGCAGCAGCGTTTCCGGAACCGTTTTTTCTTATGCCAAACCACCTGCTGGATCTGTCTGCCTGTTCCAAGGGCCCCCTGCACTATATCTCCGGTTTATGTTCGGAACAGCATTTGATTGCCTGCACCTGACTTTGCCGTCTCAGCCTAGGGCGAAAGTGAACCATTCTTCTTGATAATCTCCATCCAAAGAAGAGATCACGAAGGGAGAGTCGAGCAAGAAAAAAGAACTGTTTCTGTTAACGGCTCACTCGTACCAATTTCTTCTCCAAAGTTTCAACGACCCGTCTCTCGGCTCTCGTCCTGCCCTTTACTCGGAAACCAAACCGCGCGAGGCACGAATCATCGCACCAGCACCTGGCGGCCATCCCAACTCTGTCTGAATTTTTTCTTCCTTCTTCCTCTTTACAGTACTTTTCGACTTCGCCTCTTGCCTCCCAGAGTTACGATCGTCACCGTCCACCATCTGTTAACTCTGCAAAAAAAAGACTCCCTACAGTACGTGCCGAGTTTT
>JSYV01000362.1:0-12926 GCA_000787455.1 Evansstolkia leycettana | reverse complement strand
TTTTTTTTTTTTTTTTTTTTTTTTTTTTTTTTTTCCCTTCGTTGACTTTTACGCCGCCGCCGGCGGCCCTCTTCGGCCACTTCCCTTTTCCATTCCTCGTGACCGAACTACTCGCTGCTACTCCTACTACTATCTGTCTACTCTCTTTTCCATATTTTCCTCCCGTCCTTTCTTTTCTTTTTCTCATTGTATCCCCTCTTCCGTATTCTTCTTTCCCTTCCCCTCCCTTGGCATTTGCCCCATACGCGTCCTTTGTTCCCGACTGCCTGGCCTGCTTTCATTGCGAATCCTAGTCAAGTTTGTTCGTTGACGCGAAGTACTTTTGGCTAGCAGATTATTCTAGCACTGCTTGTTGCTAGACCCACTTCCACGCCGCTTTCCTGGTGGATACAGAACCATCGACTCTTTTCTTTTTGACAACGTGCAGATAAAAAGAAGTTCCACACAATCTGATTCTCTGGTGGGTGACCGTGGGGAATTTTTTGATTAAGCAGTTGTACCTCGTCCTGACCTTCTACCGCAGTGGAGTCAGAATTGATCTTGCACCTCTCCGTCATTGACTACGATCGTGCGTTACCAGCTTCATTGAGTAACGCTGTTCCTCGGACGTGGTGCTGCGACTCGATTGTTGCATCAATCAACTCATCGGGTCAATTGATCGGACGGGCTCTCTTTCGGCAACCAGCAACTATTCAATAGACGTTTAGCAGTCTACACACTCAGAGGAGGAAATTCTCGTGCTCTCACGATCGATGATCAGGATATCGTGAATACAATCTCAGTTCTGCCCTAACTCCTCCATCCTCTCATCCTCGCTCGCGTCACAATGGATCCCAGGTCTCATCCTTCAAGGCCTCCTTCGACGAGCCTGCCGACCAGCCTCTCTCAAGGCTCAACACCTCTATCCTCGACACCCATCTCCACTATGCCGATGCCGCAGTACACAATGCAGCCTCAGTACCCAGTCTCGCAGCCGCACACACTTCCGCCCCTGCAGCCGCATCACAACCAGTCTCCGGCCCCTCATTCCTACATGGGCCAGCCGTACAGACCGGATTTGTCGAGATTTCCTACAACTTCCGCTCATGATGTCTACGCGACTTCGGCTGCGCCCATTATGCCACACACGACCGTGGGAAGCCTGCCACCGTCGTTCCTGGCGCACTCCAATCCGCAGGCTCAGACTCAACCCGCGCAAGCGTATCCTCCACCCCACAGTGTGCTGCCTCCGACATCCAATGCTCAAACATACCCCCAGCCCATTGCTCCTGCCCCGCCCCGCGATCGCCGCCCAGATTTCACCGGTATTCCTTCTGGTGCGTTCAGCTACTCGGATGGCAAGACCGGGGCTTGGGTGAATCCAGATCCCGTCGCAGCAGCAAATGGAGCAGCCCCCTACGGTGCGAAGGAGCCACCCCGAACTCAAGTCGTTGGATCTCAGGGTAGGCGAGGCATTCTCCCCAGTGTGCCCGGCCGTGCCGCGCCTGTCACCAACGGTGTCAATGGCACTGCCAAGACCACGACCATTCCGCAAAAAGACGCGGACGGAAAATTTCCTTGCCCACATTGCAACAAGACCTACCTGCACGCGAAACACCTCAAGCGTCATCTGCTTAGACGTGAGTATCAAAAAGAACAAGCTTCCCCGGCTCCGCGACATCATGATATGTTTCATCAGAAGGCACCTATCGCTAATACAATAGCACAGACACTGGCGATCGCCCATACATGTGCGTCCTTTGCAAGGATACCTTCTCGCGAAGCGATATCTTGAAGCGCCACTTCCAGAAATGCTCCCTTCGTCGAGGCAACCCAACCGGCGCGACCCATCTGTCACATCCTAACGCACATCTGAAAAGAAACCAAGTGAATAATGCCACAAAGACCGTTCAGGATGAAGTCAGTACCTCCGTCCCACCTTCCAATGGCATTGTTGGTACGGCTTTCGGCGACGGGCCCGTGAACGGAAACGGACTGGCTGCGAGCCGTCCTGGGTTCACGGAACAGCAGCCTCTGGGATTTTCGATGCCGTCTGTCAATGGGTTGCCGGCTGTCAATGGGATGAACCGTGGTCAGCCAGATGACGCGTTCTCCGCTCAGCAGCAACAACAAAGGGCGTCCTGGATGGCTGCTCCCAAGCAGAACCCGTACCTGGTGCAGCCTGGCGCTGACGCGTCTGGCCAGCAGCTGAGTGTTGACCGTCCTTCCATTGAACAGGTAAAGCCCCCGGTTGTTCAAGACCCTAAGCGTCCTGTTATGCCAGGACCTAATCCAAATCAACCTGGCGAAATTGACTGGACCTCGATGTTTCAGCCCGGAGCGTCCGATGGTTACATCAACCCCGTCTTTCCGCAGTCCATGGCAACTGGACAGGAGCCGGTCCATGCTCACGTCGATCCCGAGAGGAAGTACTATCCAGCGACCACGGCTGGCGCGCAGGAAAATGGCATGAATGGGCTATATCTGGCGTCGACCACTTTGAGCGGTGACGGTATGTAAAACGGAAAACTCCTGCGACGACTACACTGTCGCATCGATGTGATCCCATCATACGTTGTGTTTGCTAATATTTCGTGTCGTAGGCACTGTTCAGCCTGCTAGACAATAGATGGGAAAGCAAGGATTGCCCGACGACCCACCACATGAGAAATTCGACACTGCAGATTGAAGCGAACCGTTCACCTCCAGGCATATCTTGTTATGGCAAACTTGTCTGATATTCGTGATACCTAAAAAAGTTGAGGCGACATCTTGCAGTTTATTGGAAATTGCCCAGCACTATCGGTTTCAAGCATCTGCGCAGCCAAGAACGACTTGATTCATCGAGAAAATTGGACCTATTCTTGACCTTACCCCGGGAGATATTGTTCTTCCACAGGTTGTGCAAGAATGGGACTACCGGCTACTCGGTGAGACAAGAGAGCAGGAAGTTACAAATCTGCAAGTTATACGTACGTCATCGCCTTATCTGGGACCAAGCGATATTGGAGACGCTTCGACTGTGTACGATATGACCAAAAATAATATCAGATCTTTCGGCACCTTGTCCGATATCTACGCTTTGATAGGAGGGTATGTACGACTTCAATAAGCAAGATGGAGCTGGATAAAGTTGGTTTCGAAACGACTCGTGCAGTGGCGGTTTGACTTGAGTGGGCGCGGCGTCTGCGTCCGTGTCTTCTCGTTTCTCATGGGATTCTCTACAACTTGGGTCTTGATCAGTGGCTTCTTTCCCACTTTTTCTGAATCTGCATTTCTTCACGGCAAGTGCAATGTGGTGATATACGTTCCGTTTTCAATTTCATCCATTATGAATGGGGCAGATGGTATGGTGGTTGGTTTATCCGGCGTCCTGTTATAGACATGGGCATTTGGTTTTGCATGTTTCATATTCTGTTTTCTCTTTCTTTCTCTCTGCCAGACAAAAGTTCGAGGGAAGGCTGTTGTCAAACTCTTGATTTTCCTTTGCAAGTTCATGGGTCCCAAAGTCCGGGGCTGCAGGGAGAACATGTTTTCTCGGATCATGTTTGCATCATGTCACGGCCGACCAAAGACTGCATATTTTACGTCTTCCAATCAACCATGTAAGTAAAATCTGAACACTCTGTGCGGACATATGACTGTTGATTAGGGTCAAGAGGCTCTGTGGGTTGTCTTTTCTTCGCCTTGTTTTTTTCTGCCTTTTCTGTTTTCGGCTGTGTACGCATTTGTCTTCGTGCGAGGTGTTTTCTGCTTTCCAACCCCCCGATTTTGTGACAATACACTGGGCAGACGAGGTTGCACTGGGCATTGACCGGGACTCTACAGACGCTCTGGTCAATGTGAAATTGTGGCTTTTCAACCGGTGCATACCAGAGTCTTGCGCTCTTATCTTCTTTCGATCTTGTACTTTCACCGATTCTTTCCTCCTTGTTGATTCGGTTCGCTGCCTTTGATCTGTGCTTGAGTCTTACGAGGTCTTAGCTTGGTAGGCAAGTTGGCAGCCAAACAAGCTCTCGCACTGCAAGCAGACAAAAAAGGACGCAAAGTTCCATACGGTCATACGGTCTGGCAAATTGGAGACCAAAAGGAAAGAAAAAGTTGATATCAGGTAGAATATAGACAGTCAGACAAGAATGGGAAAAGCAAATCTACGTTGTGAGACTGTTGTGCTTCGTAAACATAGCAATAATTCGACTGATTGAGTGGTGGTTCAAGTGTCTGGCGTTGCTGGCTTGTGTAAATGTGAATATTCCATCCAGTACCGTGCGTCAAATCCATGGACTTGGCCTTGATGTATCTTCATTCGTGTAGATAGATTCTGTTCAGCATGATACCCGGTTTGCTAACCGCTGCAATTTGCCTTTTCATAGATCATGAACGATGAATCGAAATTTTAACACCTCCAAGCTCAGTTGCTTTGACACTGGTGGAGACATGAGGGGGGGGAGTTGGGGGGCATAAGACGAGAAGCAGGATCGGGATTCAAGGCTGGGCTAGACAGGCTTTTCTTGCCCTGTTTGCCTTTTTGTCTTATGTCTGGTGAAAAAGGTTCGGCCATGTTCGAGAAGCCCATTGAAACCAGTGGTCAGTGACTGGTGGTGATGATTCCGAGATTTCCCTAGACTTGCTAGAGGGGGGATCTTTTCTCCTCAGCAGATGCAGTCGTCATCAATAACATGTAGGGAGGACTGATGAGTAGTCCAACGCAGCATTGACAATCTGATGAATTTCCTTCATTACAATCTATGGATATGCTACTGTATATCTTGCCCCGCTTCAGTGTTGGTGGTGGTTCTTCTCCACTTGATCGTGGTGGGGAAAACAGCTTCTTTGAACGTACAACACATGCGGTGCTGTATATGTAGAGACTATTTGATTGATTGTCGAGTTTGCTGATTGTCTTTCTGTTGCAAGTGCATTATGATGATGATGATTTCTCTCAGACATCTCGACGCGAACTCCATAGTTGTAGATTGGTCTCCAGCAGGGTTGGGTAGTTCTGGATCGTAGACGTCATGACGTTCAATACGGTATCTATGGCTGGCCATTGGACCAAACAGTCCCGAGGGCCGGAAGTCCCCCATGGTGGATGTGTATTGTATGTAACACTCTCGAGGATATGACCGGGAGGCTTCGGAGGAAATTTCTCTCGAGCATCCAAGGAAGCGGCTTCTTTTTCCCAGTTCGAATTCCCAAGTCTTTGTGAGGAGCCTCGTCTTCGTTGAGTTCATCGCCAGATGTTCGAAATAGTATCTCTCTGCTGGTGATCTGAAATACCTCACAGCCTGGACATCTGATACATCACTCCCGCCAACTAACTTAACACCCCATCCCGCATTATCGTCCCTCTCACGCCTGCAGGGCGTGCGATTGCCGCAGAGGCATATTCTCCTCTCATCCATCGACATCAAGCCTTCTACTCTCTCAAAAACTCTCCCAATCGTCAATATTTACACAATCATGTCGACCAACAGACCGTTCCTGGCGAACTTCCTCGCCGCATTCCGAGCCCAGTCGACCTACAAGACATCAACGGCTGGATCTCAAACCGCGGCGGGCCCGTCAACATCCATCTCCTCCTCTCATATCTCGCAGAACGCACGAGCAATAGCCACCAAGGCAGCAGGCAACACAGCCTCTTCGTCTTCATCATCATCAGCAGCAGCAGCGGCAGCAGCAAATAGTCACTCCGGCAACGCATCGCAGCAATCGTCCTCGACTCACCACTACCACCACCACCATCACCATCACCACCACCATTCCACCACCACCACCTCTTCGTCTCACTCCAGACCTCACTCGTTGCCGCGCTCCTCGCTGAATCCAACAGACACAGCTACACCCATGTCATCGTCGTCGAGTCCACTGGGGCCGCCTTCCCCTTCTTCTCCAGCGTCGTCCAACCCCATCCCGATCGTTAACCATCACGACCGCCAGCGACGAGGGAGCGACAGCTCTAGCGGCTCTGGGGGGTTTCGAGACGCACTGGGGCCGGAGAAGTGGTACATTGGTGGGCGAACACCCGGTGGCGAGGAACGGTTCTACAGGCTTGGAATGGTGACGAAAGGTGGTGGTCGTTTGGGAGGAAGTGGTCGAGTGGGAAGCATTGATCAACTGAGTTTGTGAGCCAGAACAAAGAGAAAAAGAAAGAAAGAAAGAGAAGGGAATGTCATCATCACATATACAAGAAAGAAGCGCAATTGATTACGAGATTTGAAGGTGCCCGAAAAGGGTAGGTAAAGTCATTATTTATCTCTTGTTGTTCTGTATACTTGAGGCGTTCAGGCAGACCTTTTTTTGTTCTTCTGAAACATTCAAATGCAATGGGACGTTGGCATGGCGTTTTGGGGAAAGATCAAATCATATTTTGTACGAGTGTCATTCTCTCAGGCTTTAAGGACAGGAGGAAATCAACTTTGCATATCCTGCTGATACAAGGACGCTCATTCTGCTTCTCTCAGCCAGTTACATGGCAGTAACGCTGTGCATCTTTCATTCTTTCCTGCTTGAGAGCTGCTGAACAAACTCATTTCTGATCATTCTCACATGGGACTGGATTCTTTGATACACCCTGTTTGACCATCTTGTACATGAAATGGATGTGTTGATGCTATTGTTCTGGTTGTATGGCATTGGCTGTTAGACAAGAAACTGACAAGATATACTTTTTTTATTTCTTTCTCTTTTTAGATAATCTATACATCAACAGTACTGGTTAGAATCCCTTTCTGAAATAATACAAGCTGTTGCTAAACCTCGCTTGACAGTGGCTGCCTAGGTTGTACCACAACAGATCTGATACTGTCTGCTACTATGCTGTTTAAGGAACACAACCCTGGGTTGGATGTCCTATTTTGGAAGATATAGTCCAAGATGGATGATCTATATTGTTCCATCCTTAATTCCTTTGACTCGTCTCAGCAGTTATCAATCTTGACACTCTCAGCATACACTTCAAACCACTTATCGCAATTCACAATATCTTCAGCTTCTAGAATTCAAGTTCCTAAGAACTGCAGTCCTTGCTGCCGTCTTGAAGCCACTGACTGACACATTACCACTCATCTTATTCCTCCAAGCTGTTCTCTCAACTATATAACTTGCACCATGGCATCATTTGCGAAGCAGAAACTAGCCAACGTGCGAACAAAGTTACTGAGAGAGTCACAACAGCACACCTTCAAGGATAAAGATCAGAATGCCTCCTCTCACGGTGTATTTCCAGATGTTGTACCATCATCACCTCCCACCGTGCCCGCACAAGCATTCTGGGAGAATCAACTAATGGACATTTTTGGCCTGACTCGAGAGCTTGAGCATGATAGATGGCATGTACCCAGGAATGAAATGAGGATCGTTCCCAGACAACTGCGTAAGTATCAATCAGTCAATCCATCCATCTCCAAGCCGGAATATTGCAGAACAAACTAACTCCAGCGGGAAACATACAGTCAGACAACTGACAAAGCTCGACGCCAAAACCACCAACCCTACCAAGGCAGAGCATGCGTTGATCATCACGCAGAGAGTGGGAATGATACTCGAGGCTTGCATCGACGCAGAGAGAAAGCGCTTTCAAAGGCACGCCGAACAGCAGGTCATCGCGATTTACGGTGGATTCTCAACGATGACGACGACATTGTCGTCATGGGCTGCTCCTGCTCTTCCTTCCTACCTGTTCATGATATCGCCGTTCAAGCCAAGGTCGTCGAGGATATTCCAACCTCGACCTGAACGGGTCTTCAAATACCCCATTCGGCACAACGGGAAGATCCAGATCCTTCAAAGCCACGCGGATTATACCCTCTGGTATGCGAACACCGAAGACAAGGGGATCCACCTCATTGTTTTGCAGGCAGAGAAGAATGAGGTCTATTACAAAAGTGAATGCGTAGCAAGCATGGGTGAGTTTCCACATAACGTTGATTCTGAATGATCTTATCTGCTAAGAGAAATATACAGCTACCCTCCATTATGCTAAGAAGAGAGCAGGGAAGGAGAATACAACTGTCTGGGGGATTTGCACGGACAGTTATACTTTCTGGTTCCTTCTGATTGACAATGATTCGAAGGTAAGTTCGACCCTCCCTCCTCCCTTCTGGATGGAATCAAAAATAGAAAAAAGCAAAGCTGTCGAGGATATCTACTTACCTAGCTCAAAACAGATGTCGATAAGTCCTGGATTCCCTTGGGAATACAGCAATGCAGACATTATTGTGTCGCTCATTCGAAGAATTATACGTATTGCTATGGAATTGTAGGGTATGGCACATTCAAGGTTAGTTGGTGTAGGGTTCTCATTTACGCGAGGAAAGCATTAGAAATCATGAGGAACGATGTATGAGAGGGAAGAGAAAATGTCAAGATTGTTGGATATAAAGATGTTCAAGGCATGTTACTTATATATATAGCTGGCTAGTCTTCATGTCAATAGGCCCTTTCCCATGAGGTTTTAATAAGAGATTGATTTCCTAATCAAGGCATTCTCTCACGTATGTTTCACAGGCAATTCGGAAAGACCTACAAGTTATTGCAATAACATAGATCTGCCTGGGTCTTGTTCAAAGTGATTCTGAGATGTCTTTCTCACTGTTGATGAACTGACCATTGATTACTTCAATGGTGCAGTTTTACCAGGGCATGTAAAAGGGAGCGAAAAATGAACTTGATTCTCTCCAGTGTGCACTAAAGTACCATAAGCTAGCTAGACATATCATATCCAAACAAAACAAAGTCCAAACAAGAGTGGTTGTGTGACCAATTTCCTAAGGTCGAAAACTGAAAGGAGTTGGTTTTCTTCTGATGGTCTTCGATCCAGCCACCTCGCTCAGACATAACTCCCTGCTACTCACATCATTATCCTTCCTTTGCTCATCTGGAACAGGTCGTCTGTCTTTCTCGTGGAGATTGGTACGATCTCGCGCAGAGTCACTCGCGATCCGGATGATTCTTCGGATATAGGAAATGACGACCTCGGCATCGTACGGTTTCCATTCAAGGGACGTCTTTGACACCTATAATCATATTTTCTTCTCTATCAGAGATACTTGATTGAATCGCCCTCCTTGCGAGAGAGTCCTACCTGGCCCTCGTGATCAATACGAAGGAACCGGAATCGGAATGTATCCGTGCAGATTCCATAGACCGCTGCATCTTTCATGTTTGCTTCCTTTCGAGCGCGGTGGATGGCAGCTGGTGGGTATGTCGAGTTAGATTCACTGACACTCATGGGTTGAACTCGGGTTTGTAACCTACCCATGTGTGCTAGACATTGAACTTGGCCAGCAGACAGGTCTGTGTCTCTGTCCCTTGCTTGGTATACAACGAGATTGCTCCCACGTTGCTCAGGACCTGCATACCAGAGGAGATGCGTTGCAAAGTCAGGTTTTGCGATTATCATAACGCAGAAAGTAATCAGGACATCGTCTATGGCAGAGCGCTGGGCAGCATGAGGGACGTGGCTCAGGCTGCTGCCTCTTCTTCTTCTCTCCGATTCTTCTTCAGCAATGCATGATTGTATGATAGCTTTCAATTTCCGGTTCAGGAACACAGTCCTATTCGAAGCGGAGCATTTGCTGATCTTGTCGTTCAACTTTTCAAGTTGCTCTCCTGTGTGTAATGTAATCTTCAGCCCTTTGCTTCAGGCCAATGCATATATCCTGAAATTGGCTGGAAAAGAAAACTCACCCAACCGCGCAGGTACTTCGTATTCCTCATTTTTAGGAGGACCCAGGACCCTTGAACCGGACGCCGGATGTTTTCTGAGTCCGAAGATTGAGTAGATCTCTGCTTCCTGGAGGTTATCCACAGACACGCCGTATTGATCCAGTGCCCATTCTGGAAACCTTTGATAAAGCTCGTGGAGCTCGCAGTCTTGATAGAGCTTTAGAATGAGCCAAGTCTGGAGCTTGTTGGATATCTTCCTGAAGCATGACAACATGGCGAGAAGATGTTCTTCATGGCTCTAGGGATGAATCGTGGAGGATGACCGTATAGTACTGAGAAAGCTGAACTGACAGAAAGTAGTAACACGTATCGAAGCTGGTTATCATAAGATAGATGACGAGATGCAAAATTCAGAACATCCAAATGTATAACAGATAAGGCATAAATTGTCCTGGGTGTACTTCTCCAGAATAGGAACTGAAAGGCATCCATGGATGGATCTGGGCAGGTTTCTTCCCAAGACAGGCATAGTCGTTAGGATGTATGACCTTGAATGTGATCATTATATCGGTTATTAACCTGGTTTACCTAGGTACTCTTGAAAGTTACCTGTTTAGGTACGTAGGCAACCATCCCAACTTCACTTAACCGTTCGAATCTTCTTCGTCCTGGGGAATCTGTCAGTTCATCCATGGATCCAGATGAGCATTTCTTTTCACTCAGCTAATCAATTTTTCTCAGGAGATTGTCCTTCTCTTGGTCGCCAAATCGAGACATGAGATGTTTATATGAACATACAGGTCACGCCGAGACATAGCATAGGAGCTGCAGTTTCTACCCTTGAAGCAGTTATGTTCCCATGTACGTCTGACTGATTACCACTGCATAGCTTTCACTTTTTGTCTCTTACAGTTCTTTGTTTTCATCTTCTTGGACTGCATTGCATTATGGGTTTTCGAAGAATATAACGGAGTCTATCTTCTCTTCTTTCGACACCGAAAGGAATTGTAAACTTCAGAAATAAATCCATCAAGCATTACCGTTACTGTCAAGCAACAGGGGCTCGACCTCCCCATCCTCAGTTTCTTCTTCAGCTGAGAGAGGACCGCTGCTGAGCCACAGCATTGGAATTGCCGTGATCCCAACAAGCAACCCCAATGCCAAAGACACGATCTTCCATCCAAAATGATACTCAATGAGTCCACCCCACAACGGGCCAACAAACAGTCCAGTAAATTGAGCCATGGTCTGGATGCTGAATACCTGTGCAATAGCGCCTTTCTTGCCGAAATCCCGGGCTCTGTTCGTTCCATGTCCTCTAGAACCGACTGTGTCTCTACGTACAAAGCCGGGAAGCCAAGGTTCATGAAAACGCCAGCCAAGACGAGCAGAACGATCAGCGTGATGATATGTGGGAGCGAGTTGTGCCCGATGAATCGAAGGCTGATTAGAGTAGGATAGAGGAATAAGAAGCCCGTGAAGGTGACGATACGTGCTCCATACTTATCCGAGATGTGTCCTCGAGTTGCAGTTAGACGCTTGAGAATCTTCTCCTAAGACTCAAGAGGAAAACTTGCCAAAGAATGGTTGAACGAATGATGAGATGGCAGAAGGGAGGAAGATCATTCCCGCGCCGAAAGTATTTCACCCGTATCTTGATTCAACGAATACCGGAAGTGTCTATCGAAATATCAGAATAGGTTAATCCTGGCGCGTCCAAACCCCTGTGCTAGCACCTTTCTCCATTTCATGTTCAGAGATGACGAGTTTCGCAAAAGTGACGTACGGAATCAAAAGCTGCGTATACCAGTCCCTGTACCAGCAAAGCCCACGAAGTGATCAAGATCCGCGGTTGCTTCACAAGCTGAAGTAGGGCAAATGTCGCACGACGCTCATTCGAGCTAAATGAGTTGCGATTCTCATGAGGCAATGTATTGTAATCTATCTCAGCAGTGGATGTACACGTTCCTTCGGCAGCTGGCTTGATCCAGCGTTTAGCGATCTTCTTCTCGATCACCAGCACTCTCATGACCGTGTGAATGGAGATGATGGCAAAGGCCGCGGCAAAAACGGTAGTATAGCGAAGCCTATCATAGATTAAACCACCAAGTAGCGGCCCCAGGAGGAATCCCAATGCGATTGCTGAGCCAAGGTATGCGACAGTCTGGCCAAGATTGTCCACGGCAACGGAATCGGTCATCAACGAGAGACCCGCGACAGCAACCATAGCGGATGCGCAGCCTTGGAGTAATCTCGCAATGACAAATATTGATATCGTATGAGCAATGGCCAGTAGAACCATCGATGCTGCCAGCAGTACCAGGCCAAATATATACGGCAGTTGACGGGTCTCGGAGATGTCTAGCAGATATCCAAAAAATGGGACACGATGGAAGCAATATCGTTGACGATGAACGCTTCTTCGCTGCTGATCTGGGACAGGTATACAGGCAACATCGGCACTGGATGCGGATTCAACCCATTTACGGTACTTCCCCCCTCTTGACCTCTGCAGCGTTTTGTCGCGCATACCTTCAATATGTTAGCGTAATCAGCAAAGCTGTAATGCAATCCCAACCCGACGTTGTTGAGGGTTCTTGCAGAGCTAGGCACTGGCTTTGACTGCGCTTCGATCGAGCAGTTACACAGTGTTATCAGCCTGGGAATAGACCCATCAAGAATTGTCTCTACAAACCTATGCAAAGCACGTCCGACTGTCGGTTATTCAACGAAGCCATCGGACGTCAAAGCCTGAAGAAGAGGGAGTCTTCTTGGAGAATCCATGATGTTCATGGAGTAGATTTTGCACAGTATCCAGACCTTGAACAATTGAAGTATGAGAATGAGGCCAGCCAAGTCAACAAGATTGACATTCACAAGTATCTAAACTATTGGGTAAGCCAACGACTTTGCGTTATGATCTCTGATAGAGACCAGACTCGCACACGATCTGAAGTATCATTTCCGTCGACTTAATAACTTTTGTAGTCGTCATGTATATATATATGTATATATTTTCCCCACATCTCCTGTAAACCGTGTGACAAGCTTGCTGATGTCTAAGTTGAATAAGTTGAAGACGGAATAATGACAAAGGGTAGGCTTGAGGATGAACAGTTTCTCTATGTGTGGACTATTACAATATCAATGTTAAGAATGATCCTCAAGAGGACGCTATCTCACTGATGAGATCTCAGAAGCTCTATGAGGAAGAAGACGATCTAACGTAATGTTGCAACGAGCGGCGCGAAAAAAACTCCCTTTTCCAAGGAATGCAT